>OY720038.1:17419869-17510896 GCA_963082485.1 Eudonia mercurella | reverse complement strand
CAAGCCCGTGGCCGGCATCGCCACCGCGGTACGTACCCCCAACACCCCCCGACACCCCCAACTCCTCCCGCCTACCTGTTCGACGGGCTGCTGCTGCTGTGCAAGCCCGTGGCCGGCATCGCCACCCGCGGTACGTACCCCCAACACCCCTCGACACCTCCAACACCTCCCGACACCCCTAACTCCTCCCGCCTACCTGTTCGACGGGCTGCTGCTGCTGTGCAAGCCCGTGGCTGGCATCGCCACCGCGGTACGTACCCCCGACACCCCCAACACCTCCCGACACCCCCAACTCCTCCCGCCTACCTGTTCGACGGGCTGCTGCTGCTGTGCAAGCCCGTGGCCGGCATCGCCATCGCGGTACGTACCCCCAACACCCCCGACACCCCCCAACACCTCTCGACACCCCCAAATCCTCCCGCCTACCTGTTCGACGGGCTGCTGCAGGCTGCTGTGCAAGCCCGTGGCTGGCATCGCCACCGCGGTACGTACCCCCAACACCCCTCGACACCTCCAACACCTCCAACACCATACGCAGTCAGTAAACCGACTTTACAGACAACCAATTTTTTTTATCAAGAAATTAGATAATATTTGATCAAAAAATAATAAGAGAAATGGTAATGACGTTAGGTTAATGGCAATGATTTTTTAGGGATGGTAATGATTATGAATGCTTGGTAATGACGAACTTTTACGGCAAAAATAATAATTAAGTACCTGATACCTATTTTAGAAGACATACCTATGTATTTTTGAAGTGAAAACTTCTTTAGCGGCGATGTGCACTTTTTGGAATGGGTAAAAAATGTTAAACTCGCGTCAGGACACGTGACCTGATCGAAAATTCGTAAGACGGATGGAGAGTAGAGGAATGGGTAAAAAATGTTAAACTCGCGTCAGGACACGTGACCTGATCGAAAATTCGTAAGACGGATGGAGAGTAGACAGCTGGCGCGGCGTAATATAAATTTTTAATGTAATATAAATTGTCATGTTTGTGTACGATAGCCCAATAAATAAATATTGTATTCTACCACATAAATGAGAGTACTTTTATACTGATATTTAAAGCAATTCGTGCAAAATTATTCCCTAACCATTCCATAATATCAAAAATGCACAACGTTAATATTCAAGTTTTCACTTCTGCCGGCACACTCAGAGTGCAACCCGTCGTTTTTTTTCATAAATAAATAGTTGCTAACTTGTAAATAAAACACTTACTTATAAATTTGTAAAGTTTAATAACACAAAAATTAAAATTCAACAAATCTCGTAACATACACAATCTCGATATTTAATTTAACTATACTATCGTGGCTTAATCCAACTCGCCGAAATTAATCTACTCTTATGGCTGATTTCCACGTATTAGGTTGTCAAGTAGATAACTAAATTTTAACTTAATTTTAAGTGATTAATTGCATGTAAACACAGAATTTTGTAGCAAATTGCAATTTCAAATTTAGCTAACAACTAAACACGATATTTAAAAATTTGTCTATTTTTCGGTTAAGTTGGTGGGCGGGGCTTGTCACTTATCACGTTTGGACAGGCACAATAATATTTAAATGCATAAGTGTAGTGAGTGACAGTGATGGGCAAAAAGTAATCAGATTAATGATTAAGGATTACGACTACAATTTGTAATCTTCAATCACGATTACAGATTACAGAAATTAATCAAAAATGTAATCATATCGGTGATTAATGATTATAAATCTGTAATCGTAATCTTGATTACTTTTGTGATTGATTAATAAAACCAACAGTCGGAACGTTAAAAAATAAAATAACTTTATTGACGTGACAACGTCGTATAATTCGATAGAGCCGGCTGCACGCACGAAAAAGTTCGGCGTTACCTCGCTCTGAGGCGTTCCATGTAAGGCTTGAAGTGCAAGCGAGAGCGCGGAACGAGCGACAAAGAAGCACAACACACGGCTGAGTAGAAATTTAGCCGTGCTGTGCAAGCCCGTGTCCGGCATCGCCACCGCGGTACTTACCCCCAACACCCCCCGACACCTCCCGACACCACCAACTCCTCCCGCCTACCTGTTCGACGGGCTGCTGCTGCTGTGCAAGCCCGTGGCCGGCATCGCCACCGCGGTACGTACCCCCAACACCCCCCGACACCCCCAACTCCTCCCGCCTACCTGTTCGACGGGCTGCTGCAGGCTGCTGTGCAAGCCTGTGGCCGGCATCGCCACCGCGGTACGTACCCCCAACACCCCCCGACACCCCCGACACCCCCAACTCTTCCCGCCTACCTGTTCGACGGGCTGCTGCAGGCTGCTGTGCAAGCCCGTGGCCGGCATCGCCACCGCGGTACGTACCCCCAACACCCCCCGACACCCCCAACTCCTCCCGCCTACCTGTTCGACGGGCTGCTGCTGCTGTGCAAGCCCGTGGCCGGCATCGCCACCGCGGTACGTACCCCCAACACCCCTCGACACCTCCAACACCTCCCGACACCCCTAACTCCTCCCGCCTACCTGTTCGACGGGCTGCTGCTGCTGTGCAAGCCCGTGGCTGGCATCGCCACCGCGGTACGTACCCCCGACACCCCCAACACCTCCCGACACCCCCAACTCCTCCCGCCTACCTGTTCGACGGGCTGCTGCTGCTGTGCAAGCCCGTGGCCGGCATCGCCATCGCGGTACGTACCCCCAACACCCCCCGACACCCCCCAACACCTCTCGACACCCCCAAATCCTCCCGCCTACCTGTTCGACGGGCTGCTGCAGGCTGCTGTGCAAGCCCGTGGCCGGCATCGCCACCGCGGTACGTACTCCCAACACCCCCCGACACCCCCAACACCTCCCGACACCCCCAACTCCTCCCGCCTACCTGTTCGACGGGCTGCTGCAGGCTGCTGTGCAAGCCCGTGGCCGGCATCGCCACCGTGGTACTTACCCCCAACACCCCCCGACACCTCCCGACACCCCCAACTCCTCCCGCCTACCTGTTCGACGGGCTGCTGCAGGCTGCTGTGCAAGCCCGTGGCCGGCATCGCCACCGCGGTACGTACCCCCAACACCCTCCGACACCCCCAACACCTCCCGACACCTTCTTAAGACGTTGTCACGTTCAACTATCGTCAGTAAACCGACTTTTTTTTATCAGTCTCATACACTGTGCTTTTAGGATAATTATTTTACGCAAAAAATTTGCTGCATGGTAATTTTTCTGGTACTCGATACTTTCAAACTTAAAAAAAATACTCGATCACGTACAATAAAAGAATTACGTCGTCTCGTATCGTCTCCTTGCGCATGATTCGTTTGACTGATGCGCACTGAACAAAATGTCGCGTGTGCACTTGTCGACTATCGACAATGCGGACGCGGCGATTGGCTAGCCGGTGATCATACAATACCTTGTCCTCCGCACCCTTATCGCGCGTCTTACGTAGTAGGTATAATTTATAGTACAATAAAGTCAACCACTCAATTTCTAGATGCATACTTACAAATTGTGATAATTAATGGCAAACTTCATTAATTCCTAAACCATAATTCATATAAACTTAGTTAAGAATAATCATGTAATTTAGATTACTGACTACTGTAATCAAGATTAAAGATTATATGTTTAATCTTGATTAAAAGTATTCACGACTACTTTAATCTGATTAAAAGTAATCATGATTACCTTCAATCAGATTATTAATCTGATTAAAAAAGTAGTTCATTAATGAATGATGAATTATTGATTATTGTCTTAAACATGGTTACTCGATTTAGAAACTCTAAAAAAATGAGATAGACTGCGGAAACTATTGCCAGTATTGAGAAAATTTGTAATATGTATTGTAATATGTATGTAATTTTAATTTTGCATTTAATGCACATCGCATTACAGTATCTTTTTTCTGTATTTCGTTTTCCACTTTAGATAACAAGTAATTAAAAGAGTCTTCTGCCATCCGTAGCGCATTAAAATATACTTGTTTAAATCTTCATTTGCTAGCTCCTCGAACAAAGTGGCACTTGATCCTTGGCCATACTGATCTCTTCTATTTATTCAATTTCTCACCCAGTTTTTTGGGTATGGTTATTTCCCTAATTATTTCATCTTTGACTTCATAACAAATCTAGCACAGAATTTACTACTTCATTACGTGGTTGATCGTCCATCTTGAGTGAACTAAAGAGCTTAATTACTTAAATACGTATGGACATATACTTAACCCGGCGAAAATGTGGTGGGGTGTGAGATGCCCACAATTTGCGCGAAGCCGTGTATTTTTCAAATTTGCGCCTTAATCGTTTCGTTGCAATGAACTCCGCGGGGAGATAGTGGCATGCCCGCAGTGTCGCGTCTACCGGCGCAGGAGTTACATGCGTGGTAACGTTCGTGGGGTGCGTCATACCCCGCCACATGCTCCATGTTAGTTTTTTGTGCGTGAATTAGGTAAACTTATTATTGATAAAACTGAATGTCGAGAGAAGTGAATTGCGTTTAGCATCGTTATTAGAACCAGTGTTAGAAAATTCATCCGTCGAGTCAAGCTCCGACAAAGAAATAGATTAAGCTGCAGCGAATACAGCAACGGAACAGAGACGGAGCAAGGGGTCGATGTAATATTCCATCGCATATTCATCAAAGAATCGCCACCCAAATCGTTGCAACACCACGGGAATATGCACAAAACACATCTGGTCGCTACGTACGATGTGCTGATTTCCCACGTAAGAAAGACCGAAAAACAAAACACGCGTGTACAAGCTGCAAGAAGCCGATATGTCTTGATCATGCAATTTTTACTTGCCAAGAATGTGCTGACTCTACCACCACCTAAATATTTTCCAAAGCTATTGTAATTTGTTTTTAAATGATTTTTTAATTGAGGATCTCATATGTTATAAGTTTTTAAAGTTGATTTTTAAGTTTTTTCAATAATTTGTTGATTTTAGTTCCTTTTTCAGAAGATTTATTTTTTTTGTTTGTAAACGTTATGTTTTCTTATTTTTGATAAATAATACAAAAAACTATATAAAAATACACTGTTTTATACACTCAATATAAACTATAATTTAAAATATGAGTAATTTCTAAAATCTTGGTTTAAAAAGTTGACACTTATAAGTACTTGTACGTTGGGGTTTGGTATACCCCACTACATGCTCGGTGTGACTTTTTTCACCACATGCTCGCCGGTTTATATATATAAGTTATAGTTATAAATTTAGTTACCTACTTAACAACTTAATACTTGTAAATCAGCCATGACTATGTAAGCCAAAGGAGCCCTATTCAATGTTGACAACTACGTCATTAACATCCAATCCAAATATTTTTACAAATGTCGAAAGATCAGTTAAGAATTAGGCACGCTATATTTATGATTGATTACATATGCATATAATTTTACGCTAATAGTGTGGTAGTGCACCTGACCCGGCATATCATGAGGTGCGAATTCCACCCGTGGAAATTTTTTCAGCACTGTCTTTTTTCACTATCTATTAGTTTCAATATGTAGTACTATGTAATATTGAAGTTTTATTTTTAAAAACAGCAACTACCTGAAATAAAATATTATATTGTATGATGTATTTTTAAAGTTAAAATATGTATAGCACAAAACCGGTCGTTGTGGAGATCCTTGGGGGAGGCCTTTGTCCAGCAGTGGACGTCTTTTGGCTGAGATGATGATGATGATGATGATGTATAGTGTATGTATGCATAAACCCACGACCATCATCCCCCCAAAGGGTGGTTAGAGATCATCATATCCTATCCAAGCCATGAT
This sequence comes from Eudonia mercurella, assembly GCA_963082485.1. Taxonomy (NCBI): domain Eukaryota; kingdom Metazoa; phylum Arthropoda; class Insecta; order Lepidoptera; family Crambidae; genus Eudonia; species Eudonia mercurella. The sequence goes on along the minus strand of OY720038.1, from coordinate 17,505,135 downwards.
TTGGATCGATGTCCACTTTTAGCAAAAAGAGCGACTTTGTTGTTAATTATGCAAAGGAAGTGTCAGGATGCTGGCCAATCACCTTTTTGATGCACTGGCGCATAATATCGATTCACCACTTACGAAATGCTGACAAGAAAAGCTGGCTATTATAATACTATAATCCAGACAAGCACAGATAATTTAATATTTTAAGCAAGTTAAAATAAAGATAACGCACAAAAACCTATTCAACTTCCAGCCGGTATTTCGCTTACGTTAAAGCATGAAAACAATTACAACATTTTAAGTAAAATAGAACAAATTGGTTTTAATATGAAATTTTGAAACTTTTAATTCATCATTCCCATTAACATAACGTCATTACCATCAACACAAATCAAACGGTAATGGTGATGATGGTAAGGACAAACGTAGTATTTTTATTTAATAAATCGTGAATTCTTAGCGCTACTATTTTGTGACCGCCTTTTTGAGAATTTGTCCTGGGAGTCACAATAAGTTCTATGCTAACAATTATAGTTAATTTATAGTTACCCAGAAAACGTATTTACCGGTAATGATGGAAATACGTGACAACTAATTCCTAGACACATGATTTGTAACAAAAAAAGTATTTAACGAGCACTCACCGTGACGTGCGCTGTGGTACATTTCTTGCAAGCGACTGAGGAGAGCGGTGTGCGCGGGGACAGTAAGATACATCGCGTAGATCTTTCAAGAAAGTAAATTTGACGTTAGCGCGATGGTAATGACGAATTTCTGTTACAAACTTTTGAAATTTCGTTTTGACTATTATTTTGTTCTGAATTATAAACGCTATTTAAATGTAGTTTACGGTAAAATACAGATTACTAAACGTTTGAAAAAATCGGGTTTGGCGCTCTTAACTATTGAAATATATATTTTGAAAGTTTTGTGCACATATATCTTCTTATCTTTAGATTATGATGTTTTACTCAGTTTTAAATAAATTACAAAATTAGTTTTTAGAATACAAGGTTCGTAACTGTGTCACCTTAAGTTAAATTATGTTTAAAACCTCGCTTAAACAACGTAACTGAAAAATGAGATATAATTTTTTGTCAACTAGAAATAGTTTTTTTCCATGTTTCGCGAAATGACCCACTGGGGCCTTATGGTGTGACGGACGTCAATTTAGTATACTGGAAAGCCGTTTCTTTATAGTTAGCTATACTGGTTACTGTTTAAAACGGAACGCAGTCCAGTATACTGTCATCCATGTCATTTCTGGACGCTGTTGATCACGTGATCAAAAGCACCTTACCTCGAAAATGCCAGTGCTTACAGTACAAAAATGGCGACGATTTATGACGTCATATATTTCCCTAGGATACTGCGGTAGTATACTGTCAGTCCATTACGGAACAAACTCACCAGTAAGAGCACTGGACATAGCTCGCAGTGTATATCGGAACATACCCAACAATACATGGATTGACTTCTTGGCGGGAAAGTGAAGTTTTGTTTTATTTTCTAAAATTTCTGTTATGTCGAATATTAATGTGAAATAATGGTGGATTATTAACAGTTAAGTGTTCATGAGTGTGCATGAGTGTTGGCAAATGAAACAAAACAGTGCAACGTCACTTTTCAAATTCTCTCAAGAAGTCCGCCCGAGGACTTAGTAAAGCCCCACATCTTTACTGAGATACTCGAAGGGTTGGGAGGTATATCATTTCTATTATCATTCATCGTCATCCATCATACATGAAAGAAATATTGTTTATTTAAGTATTGTAAGACTTTTTTATTGGCTAAATGCTTGTGCAAAGCCATAAAAAAAACGTAGTTTACGTTGTTGTTGTAAACCACAGACCATATAGCCTGTGTTGTAAACATAGACTAGAACGACATTACAGGCTGTCATTCACCACTTAGTGTTAAATCACAGAGTACTCTTATATATAGGTGTTAAATTCTCTTTGGCACTGGTCGTCACACACCACCTGACTGACACCTTACCTACCTTCCTCTCCTCAATCCTCATAAATTTTCTGAAATTCTGAGTACAAGTACGTACGGTATCTACGTGTTGCTGTTTGTTGTGAAATATTTTTCATTATCATTATTGTTATACATATTTTCTGTGATATATTCAAAGTAACTTAAAACATGTCGAATCCTTGGAAAAAAGTTTTTGCGCCTTCAGATGTGCAAAATCTATCAGACATCATGTCCGAAGAATATGCCAAAGGCCTGCAAGTGAAAGAGGAAATAAAATTCGCAGAACAAATAGGCAGCGTGGTCCTTCCGGAGCCCCCAGGTGGTACGGAGTCTAACGATATATCGCCCGAGATATTGCAGCAAATTGCAGATTCTAATGTGGCGGAATATTACGACTCTGACGCTATTATTGCGAAAGTTTTGCAATGTCAGTTTGACAAAGAGCACGATGACGAAGTTATGTTGATCGAGAAAAAGAAGAATGGAACAGCGAAGGTGTCGGTATCCTTGGATAATTATCGAAACGTACCACAACATTTGGTGTATGAATCTGACTCTGAAGAGGACATCGATAATGCTGACAAAAAAGATTGGGATCAATTCGAAGCTAATGAGAAAGAATTTGCTAGTCTCCCGAAACGAGGTTTTATTATGAAGAATGGTGTAATGGTAACTAAACATGATAGTGATATTAATGGTAGAAGGAATGCTTGCAGAGTGATGGCTTTCCCTCCTGAAGTGTGCACCGGAGATGGTGCAGGGTTCGATATGAAACTGCCTAACCATGTATTTAATCATTTGAAAGAACAAACAAGGCACCACCAAGCTCGCAAGAATAAAATGTTGGATAGGAAAGAAAGCCAAGCCACAGCTGAAATGGGGCTTGATGAAGCTACCAGGCTTATTCTATTTAAATTGATCAACAATGGTATTTTGGAAGATATTAATGGAATTATTTCTACAGGCAAGGAGTCTGTTGTGTTGCATGCAAATGGTGACATAAATTATCCTGAACTTGTTGTTCCAAAAGAGTGTGCAATCAAGGTTTTTAAAACCACCCTAAATGAGTTTAAAACTCGTGATAAGTATATTGAAGCGGATTATAGGTTTAAAAACCGCTTCTCAAAACAGAATCCAAGGAAGATTGTGCACATGTGGGCTGAAAAGGAAATGCACAACATGGTGCGTTTGCAAAAGATTGGGTTGAATTGCCCCACTGTGGTAGTCTTAAAGAAACATATTCTTGTGATGTCCTTTATTGGCAAGGACAATAAACCTGCTCCTAAGTTAAGAGATGTAATTTTGAAGCCTGGGAAGTGGGAGAGTGTTTACAAGGAGGTTGTAGAAGCCATGCATAAGATGTACAATGTAGGACAAATTATACATGCTGACTTGTCAGAGTATAATATCCTATGGTGGGATAATAAATGTTGGTTCATTGATGTCTCTCAATCGGTGCAGCCAGATCATCCAAATGGTTTGGAATTTTTGCTGAGAGACTGTCGTAACATATGCAATGTAAGTACTTTTAAAATATAATAATTTAGTTATTATAGTATTAATTAATTAATTTATGATTATTTACATATATGTAATTTTACACAAATATTGTTGCAAACAAATTACAATTTGCAAAAAGACAAAGTGTTGAAAAAATTCCACAAGCAGGATTCAAACCCGCACTACATGACATGCCAGGTCAGGTGCACTGCCAACTATGCTATCGTGGCTCAATCCAACTCGCTGAAATTAATCAACACTATCTACTTTAACAGTGTTTTTCAACACTTGTCTTTTTACAAATTGTAATTTGTTCACAAGAATATTTGCATAAAATTATATGTAAATAATCATAAATATAGCTTGCCTAATTCTTAACTGATCTTTCAATATTTGTAAAAATATTAAGATAGGATATTGATGACGTAGTTGTCGACATTGAATAGGGCACCTTTGGCTTATAAAGTAAAAGTAGATAGTGTTGATTAATTTCAGCAAGTGCAGTCATAGCTCTTTGTTCCTTTGAAAGCTAGGCTTTATCAAATTCTTTGTTTCTTTACTAATATAAGGTGCAAGTTTCCTTTAAAAATGATTACCACCTTATCAGTTGTTCTATGATGTATAACTTTTTGATTGTTGCAGTTCTTTGAAAAGAAGGAAGTACCTGATGTTATTTCTGGTGAGGAGCTGTTCAAATCTATTACTGGTTTTGAAGAGGTTGATGTCAACATGTTGGAAGGGGTTCATACTACATACAATTCTTTATCTACCCGTTTTGAAATAGCTCCGGATGATAATAGAAATGTCAGCTATCCATTTGAATACTGTTGGCAAAAGACCAACCATTTGCCAGAAAGCAAACAGGCCAAGAGTGCAGAGGATGATAATGATGATGATGATGACACTGAAGATGAATTTGAAGAAATGTGGATACACTCCATCAAAAGCAAGTGTGTTGATTCAGCTATTGCAAACTTTGCTAATGAGCTCAAGGTTGAAGGTGATACTGGCAAAGTTGTTAACGAAAAAGTAGACTTCGGCAAAGAGTTGGATTACACTGTGCCTATAGACCTGGACATAAGTAGTACCAGTATAGATAAAAAGTCTTAAAAGGATTGGTATTCCTAATATTGGTGTTATTGATGGTTAATAATAACCTACATAAAATTAAAAAATCATTTTTAATAATCACAATGATAAAAGTGTGATAAGTGAAATGTCAACTTATATGTAAATAAGAACATAAATATTAATATGATAAGTCACATGAAATTGTGTTCATTTATACCTAATAAATATTCAATGGTATGACTTGTTTCTTTGGTTTGATCATAAAAGACATAATTAATATTAACAAATGTTTATTTACAAATTCACATATTTTTATAAACCAAGTTTTTTTGTGTGGAAAGTGCTTGACCTTTATCTCCCCGAATGGTAAGTGATGATAAGGCTGAAGTAGAAGAGCATTTAACTTCCTCAGCTACAGAGTAACTAGTTATTGATAATAATTTAATAATACTAGTAACCAGTAAATAACTGTCTGAACACTTCCACTGACACAGTGGTTATGGCGTCAGCGTCTCAAAATAGAACCACAAAAAATTTGAATGGTAATCATATATCATATATACTATAGATTAAATAGTAGGTGGTGGTTGGCATGTTTAATCAAACAATTATTATTGCATATATAAAATGGTATGCCATCCTGGTACTGTACAAATGACAGGATTACTCCCAGTTTACAAAGTGCCAAAGCAATTCTACAATCCTGATGTTATCAGAATCTCGGACTAACAATGCAAAAAGTTAAGGTACTGTTTATACTAGTCAACATTCCAACTATTAACACGTTCCCTGTCCCATACAAAAATGCAAAATTCACCGACACGTCCAATAGGGTTTTTTGAATAATTTGTTTTTTTATAGTCATAGGGTAGCCCTAGTAATAATATAATTTAAAAAAAATAACTAAAAGTAGGCTTTATTTCCCTGAAACACATATGGTTCATGAGCGTAGAGAGACATTTTTGCTCCTGCACGTTCATGAACCACATGTGGTTCAGGGAATATTTTTTTATATTTATGAGTTTTTCATAAGTATTTATTTTATTAATTACTTTACTATTATTATTTATGTATTTTCACGATATTTACGAACTTGTGCACATTTGATTATCTGTGGAATATTTTCCATAGATAATAGATTATAGATATGTTGTCAAATAGATTGTCATTGTCATATTTATGACATCTGTTCTGTTCTAGTTCTACTAATGCAACTTTTACACCTAGTAATAAGGTAACCTCAGATTTAAACTGAGGTCTAAGACAAAAGCCAAGCCCACATCCATTACTATTGTACATCAAAATATTCAGGGTTTGGCTGGCAAGGACTTAGAATTAGAATTATTAGCAAAAAGTCAGGTAATTCATGTATTTTGTATAACGGAGCATTGGTTAAGAAGTCATGACACATCGTTCCATGTGAATAATTTCCAACAAGCAAGCGCGTACGTGCGAAGCTCCGCTATTCACGGCGGTTCTCTAATATTAGTAAAAAGCAATATTAAATACAAAAATCGCAACGATATTGTAGACCTATCAGTGGAGCGTAACATTGAACTATCGTGTGTGGAGTTCAATAGTTTTGTAATAGTGTGTGTATACCGACCCCCATCGGGCAATTTCGATATTTTTGAATCAGTAATGGAAGACGTACTTAGAAAATTAAAATTAAAAAAGAAATTTGTTTTAGTATGTGGAGATTTTAATATAAATATTTTAGAAAACACTTCAACGAGTGTTCGTCTTCTTGCCTTATTTAAATGTTTTAATCTTTTAAATTTATTTCTTGAACCCACTAGAATAACTTCACATTCTGCCACTTGTCTCGATAATATTTTTACAGACTATGACCCTGTTTCCAAGTCACTCATTAGTAATCTTACGTCTGACCATTGCGGTTTGAAGGTGACCTATGATTTTGATATTAGGGATGAACCAAAACTAGTGAACTGTAAACCAGTTACAAAAGAGCGAGTGGAGTGTTTCAAAAATAGTATAGCTTGTAAAATTAATGCATTACCCTTTGTACAAGAGGATCCAGATGTACTTTATAGTAATCTTTTTAACTTAATCAAGACCGAATACAACCAGGTGTTTACACCAAAAACAATAAAAATTACTCATAAACTTAAGTTCTGTGACTGGGCCACGACTGGTATATATAAAAGTAGAAATAAATTGTATGATTTATATAGTTTAAAACAATATAACCAAAATGTTAATTTTACGGAATATGTAAAGAATTATTCGAAAATGTTTAAGAAAGTGTGCATAGTAGCAAAATCTAATTACATTAAAGAAAAAATTAAAAAGTCTAACAATAAAATTAAAGCCACTTGGGACATTATAAACCGTGAAACAGGTAAATTTAAACCACGGGATAATACTTTCACTTTAAAAGTAAATGACAATTTAGTTAATTCAGACTCACAAATTGCTAATATTTTTGATGATTTTTTTGTAAATATACCTGTAACAACAACGTCAAATTTAGATTCATTACCAGAAGTTGCACAAACTTTACTCAAAAAATATGTACCAAAATGTAATCTTTCTTTTCAATTTAAATACACTGATTCAATTAATATTATTAAAACATTCAAATCACTTAGAATGAAAAACACGAGTGATTTATGGGGTATATCTGTTAAAACAATTAAGGATATTATTCATTTTATTGCACCGTATCTCGCTGAAATTTTTAATAACTGTGTCGATAAAGGAATCTTTCCTGACCTTATGAAGTTTAGTAAAGTTATACCTTTATTCAAATCAGGAAACAAAGAAGACCCCAGTAACTATCGGCCCATTTCAATATTACCGGCGCTAAGTAAAATCTATGAAAAAATTATACTCGAACAGTTGATGACATATTTTAACACAAACAACCTTTTACATAGTAAGCAATATGGCTTTACTAAGGGTCGTTCTACTACTGATGCAGGTGTTGCTCTAATAAAACATATATTTGATGCCTGGGAGAAGTCTCAAAACGCTCTTGGAGTTTTTTGCGACTTATCCAAGGCTTTCGATTGCGTTGAGCACCGGACTCTGGTGATGAAGCTACATTATTACGGTCTTAAAGATTTTGCTCTAAAATTAATACAGTCATATCTTTGCTCTAGAACACAAACTGTCGATATAAATGGTACTAAATCATCTGGTTCTAATGTAAAAATGGGAGTTCCACAAGGGTCGATTCTTGGTCCTTTTCTATTCTTGATTTATGTTAATGACTTGCCATTCTTTGTAGAGAACTTCTGTGAAATCGTATTGTTTGCAGATGATACTTCACTCATTTTTAATGTAACTAGGTGTAGGACTAATTATGAAAATGTAAATAAAGCTCTTTCGGAGGTACTCCGTTGGTTTACTATTAATAATTTACAGCTTAACGCTAAGAAAACAAAATGTATTAAATTTATATTACCAAATGTCAGAAATGAACCAATTGATATTAGAATAAACGGTGATCAATTAGAATTGGTGGATTCTACAGTCTTTTTAGGCATAACCCTTGACTCAAAACTTCAATGGAATCCTCATATATCGAAATTGGCCGGTAAACTCAGTTCTGCTGCTTATGCCATTAGAAAAATTAGGCAGTTAACAGACGTTGAAACTGCTAGAACAGTTTATTTTAGTTATTTTCATAGTGTCATGTCGTATGGCGTCCTACTGTGGGGAACAGCGGCTGATATTGAAACTATATTTATTCTACAGAAACGAGCAATAAGAACAATCTATAAACTAGGATCACGAACTTCCTTAAGAAATCTTTTTAGGGAGATTGGTGTCCTGACAGTTGCATCTCAGTATATTTATAATTGTATAGTTTTTGTACGTTGCAATATCAACTCCTTTACTAAACATGGTGACGTACACAATTTCAATACTAGAAATAAGACAAAACTTGTAATGCCACTGTTCAGGTTACAAAAGGTTCTTGGTTCTTTCTTGGGGCAAGGTATACACTATTACAATAAAATACCAAGTACTGTACTAGATTTACCTTTAGATAAGTTTAAAAAACATGTGAAATCTTTATTACTCATAAAAGGTTATTATACAGTCAAAGAATATTTAGATGATAAAACAGCCTGGTTATAATAAAAACAACATTATACTCTAGAATCATCATAATAAAATTAATTTATATAATTTGTATACTGATATGATAGCCTTTATCAACAGTGTCCTACAGATAACAAACAGCGTTGCGTTAAATAGATCACTAAGTTTTTTTTTATTTAGAGTATCTTGAGTGTGTCATGCTCTCTTTACTGTCTCTACGGTGGTGGCGTGTGCGTCGGGTCGTTACGTTCCCTAAAATATGGTTGAGCGAAGCGATGGCTGATTCATATGTCATACTCGTGAACGGGTGCCGCCTGTGGAGGCTGGTCTGCTCACGCTTACTTATCTTATTTTTAGTATTTTTCACTATAATTTGACTTTGTTTTTCTTAAACAATTTTTGACTTCTACGATAGTACTGTAGTGGTACTGTATGACATTGTGGAAATTGTAACTTTTACCTGATGTAAATTTGTTAGCGTAGATTTTTTATTTTGTGTTTATTTTTTTTTACATGTTGTGGTTGTCTTCTATATTTTTGTGTTTATTGTAATGGAAAGTGTCCTGCTATGATAGGGCATTTTCCAATATTTTTGACGCTGTAAGGGAGAAAAGAGCTGGACACTTGCTGAGTTTCTTGCCGGTTCTTCTCAGTACAAGATCTCCCGCCCAGAGTAGACTTACGAACCGATGGCATAGTGACATTCATAAGAGCTACTTGTAGCCTAAACTGAATAAATGATTTTGAATTTTGAATTTTGAATTTTGAATTCTGTTCATGAAATTGTTTCAAGGTTATATTGTACGTGTTTTTTGTTGTTCAAAATGCCGCGAAGATTATCAACTGAGCACTTGCGTCGAATACTGGAAGAAAGTGACTTTGAATTGAGTACCGATGACACGGATTCGAACGGCGGCGATAGCGATGTACAAGACGAGCCAGATTCTGATATTTCGGATCAAGAACCGAGTATTTATGCAGATGACGATATCGATGATCCGGATTTTGAACCAGGTGAGATTTCCCGCTCAAACATTGTAACCGATGACATTGGTAGTGATTCACCAGCTGATAATTTATCCGATATCGCCATAAATTCACCTCGGCCACAAACGAGCAGAAGGCGGACTGCTGGTGAGATCATGCGGCTTACTCTGCAAGAAATAAATGATATAGATAGAGAAAATGGCTGGAGTCAGGACATCTTACCACTGTCACGTCAACCTTATAATAACAGCCCAACTATTCATATCCAAGGTGAACTATCTGTTGTTTCCATTTATCGACGTATATTGACCGACGAAGTGTTAGATCTTATGGTCACTCAAACAAATCTGTACGCTTCTCAACTGAAACAGAACGTCAACATATCAGTTCATAGTCGCATGAATCGTTGGACAGACATTACACGCGAAGAAATGTTGAAATTTATTGCCTTGTACATGTTGATGGGTATTGTGAAATTTCCGACGATTGAATCGTGTTGGAAATTAGACTCTATTTACCACCATCCAATATTTCACAATGTAAACATGTCGTATAATCGCTTCTCATCAATATTACGTTGCTGGCACTTTGTTGATAATGAAGCTCCGAGGGATCAAAACGAATGTCTGTACAAAATAAAACCACTTTTGAACCTTGTTATCAACAACTGGAAGAACTTACTGACACCTAATGAATGTATCGTCATTGACGAGTCGATGATGCCATTTAGAGGGAGGATATCTTTCCGTCAGTACAACCCATCAAAAGCTCACAAATACGGCTTGAAAATCTATAAACTTTGCACAGAAGATGGTTTTGTCTGGAACTATGACATTTACATAGGTCGCGACCCCGAGATCGCTGATTTGGATAAGCCGGGAAGTGTCGTAGTTCAGTTATGTGATGGTCTTCTAGAAGCTGGACGGATAATTGTGTGCGACAACTACTACAATACCGTTGGATTAGCAAAATATTTGCTGCAGCATAAGACAGACTTATGCGGCACTTTGCGAGTAAATAGAAAAGAACTTCCATGGGCAATAAGATCGAAAAAAATAGGACCTAAAAAAGGTGAAGTAGTTGCTCGACAGAAGGACAATGTAACAGTGATGAAATGGAGAGACAAACGCGACGTTGCAATGATTTCTACATGCCATGACGCTACTATGCGAATGTCTTCGGGATATCGGCCAATTTTGAAGCCGGAAGCCGTGCTCTATTACAATGAGCGAAAAAAAGACATAGATGTATCTGACCAGCTTTCAAGTTATTATGACCCAAAAAGAAAGTCTCTGGCATGGTACAAAAAGATCGCATTAGATATTTTGATATGTGCTTCAATAACAAACGCCACGCTTATGTATCACAAACTATATTCAACTACTAATAGAAAATTACGCAAAACCGTACTACAGACGCAGCAAGAAATTATTAGGGAGTTCTTGCAATTGAACAATGCATCAGATGCAAGTGCAATTTCATTGACTAATAGTCCACGACCATCTACTAGCTCGATCACAATTCAGCACTTTCTGTCTAAAATTCCGAGGAAAGAGGACAATAAAATTGTCCGAAAACGATGCCATGGATGCTACGAAGACTTGCGAAAAGAAGGTACAAACTGGCAAATTGCTGCTAAAAGAGTGAAACGAGTGGATACTGAGTGTTTGCAATGCAAAAAATCGTTTTGTTTATGCTGTTTCCAAAAAAGTCATAATAAGTAAAATTTGTGATTTCTTAGAAAAATTAAAACATTTTTACGTACGTCCCGGCGTTTTTCTTTAGTTTATGATCGTACCTGCACGTCCAGTGCAGAAATAGTACAGTCCCTTCACGTCCGGTAGAAATATTCACTGTAGAAATTGTATATGTGCCCTGACGCACATATGGGTCAGGAACGTATTAGTGCTATTTAAGCGCACGTTTCCTGAACCATATGTGGCTCAGCGGACAGGGAACGTGTTAATGTGTCGTCGAACTATTCTCACGCTTACACTATGGTGCCAGGCCTAAACAGTATTCTTCCTGATTTTATGAGGTTTTATAGTCAATAACAGGCTGCCCTCGAAATATCCAGATAACATCTACGAATTTAACAAATTTCAATTTCAATCATTTTATTTCAATTTAAAAATAAAAGATCATATTTTGTCTATCCTGGCATAAAACGCACCTTCAACTATTTGCATTTATGTACAGTTAGCAGCAAAAGTAGCCGAACAGCACTTTAGTAGTCTGTCTAATCTAAAATGAAGAAAACAAATAGATTTGATACACAAAATATGCCTTTTACAACTTATGAAAAAGGTGCATAAATATTTTTTTTACAAAATGGTACTATTCCGAATTAGGAATGTAATAACATAATAAACTTACTTTTTACTGGTTTCACCCTTAGACTGAGAAAAACCCTTATATAAAAATAATTAGCCTAAGCTATAGCCATCTCGTCGCATTTGCCTGTTCAATTTGTCTAGTAAATCAGCCTGTTGTGTTGTGAACAGATGCTTGGCATCAGCTGATATCCTTATGAGGGAAGACACATCGCCGGTTGTACTGGAGATTACTATTGACTGCAGTTTTAACCTCAAATCTATATTAAATGGTGCTGCTGAAATTGTAGAAAATATATAATTATTATTAATGTAATTAAAATAAAAACATTTATGACATGACAATTTTTCGGTCTCAAAACTGCATCCTTTTACAGATTGAATGATGTCTTTTAAAACAATCTTAGTATTGTGATTTTAAAAGACTAGAAAAATGGCAAAATACCAATAATTTCATATAAGATTTATTGTTTATTTGATTTATCTTGTACTTTATAAGAACATAGAAAAGTCTATAGCTTGACATATTACGAATCAATATTTAATATAATAAATACTTACAGTCAACAACATTGTCACTCAACAAGTCTGCAAACAACTGCTTAAGAGATTCTGGCTTATTTTTGTCCAGAGGCTCTACCAAGAGTGTCAATAAAATTCTGTTTACTTGAACTCTGCAAAAAATATACATTTTTTTTAAATGACACTAAATTATTGAACATGGATGAATTTATATTAAGTATATTGATTTTCTTACTCTATTCGTATATCTTCAGGAACATTGATTCTGCTATCACATATTAAATTGGCTGTTTCTAAAGCAACATCTAAGTTATCTGTAAAAAATATTACTTTTTGGGTATATATTAATAAGGCTTTATGGCGAAACTAATTACTTGCTACTAATTCATCACCATTAAACTAGACTATAATAAACTACACCTTGGCACGACTATACTAATATAACCATTATTTTCCTACTGCAAGGCAAAGGCTACCCCTCCCTTCTCTCCATTGAAGAGCTAATTTTTTACATTCCAAATAGAGGTAAGTATTTTAAAATATAATTTGATATAAAAAATGTTTGGTTTTAATTGTTAATGGATTTTTTGAGTATATTTTAATTTATAGTCTTACCACAATCCATCTGCAAATTGAGCAAGTTCTTCAAACACATGATCTTCATTGTCTGGTCACTGACAGAGTCCAATGCCTGCTCGTAGTATGATGCAGCTTCCAACTTGTGATTGAGAGAGACAAGATCGCTGGCAAGCTCTGTAAGTATTGATGTCCGTAGTGGAGACTTAGCTGGATATTTTCCCAGAGCTAGCATAAAACAGCCAATTGCTGCCTGAAATGAGACATTTAATTCTAGATATAGGTGACTGTGTTATCGGCCAGTTGAGACCTGGATCTGGTTTTGAGATATTGTGTTAGGCTGGTGATGATTATATTTCATTTATAAATTTTGACTTTTAAATAGATGGTTACATAAAAAGTAACCATCAATTTAAAAGTCTAAATTTTCTGTTTTAATGGTTCATTGAGAATGAAATCCACAAATTAAAGAAATATTTATGAAAGCTATTAAATAAGCATCTAAGAAACTTATTAGATAAACATTGGATGTGTCATTAATAAATTATTTTAGTCTTTTTCTGGATTAAATCCCTGATAATTGAAGTATGCAGAAAAAAACAAGTACCTATGAACTTTTATAGTGATTTGTGTTATTTTACCTCCAAATTTTCTCTATCAGGGCTGTAGAACTTCAATGAGGCCAGCTTTTTCTCGGCCTTCATGTAATGCCTTGCCGCGGTGATGTAGTGCTCTGCCTCGCCCAGGAAGTTGCCCGCAGCGGCTTCGCACTTAGCCGCTCCGACGTAAGCCTGCGCCGCAAACGCGGGCTGCTCGGAGTGCTCGCACTGAATAGCCAGCCCTATGAACTCATTGGTGGCTTCTGCTATGTTCGGTTTGCGCATGAACCGCCTGATCAACGAGAAATAATAATTTTATTAACTCTGCAAAAATAACTTTAATAATACTTACACAGAAACTCAGGAGTCACTTACTTTTTCAGCTTTGAATTAATATTCATATACTGTTCATTAAAACTTGCGCTTAAATCAGTCGACATTTTTATTATAATTATTTTAAATTATAAATTAATAATAAATAATTCCTATAGTATTTATTTTTGCTTGGTGGCTTGCGTTTGGCCAATGTCTTAACTTTTAGGACGATTTTGTTGTTTTATATTTATCCGTGACTACTTAGAATACAGAATAGATATAAATTGTTCAAAACTGGATTCTATAAATGAACTAATCTCAGAACAATAACTCTAAAACAAATTCAACTATTCCAAAACTATTCATCCCAATTCAATTCAATTTCTTGAAAGATGCAAAGAGAATTTATGGAAAGATGAATGAATATCAAAAGTCACAACAAACGTGACACTTTTAGTTTTCTTCTCCCAGTTACGGATGACGAAGGAATCTAACCCATACAGCTAAGTCTTTCAAAACATTTGACTAAATGCAATACTAATTAATGAATTGGCTTCATTTACCAAAAATAATCGTTAATAAATAAATTAAGCTACACATAATAAATAAATTAAGGGCGTACACATGGTTTAATCCACGTTTGTTGTTATGCCCTTTTTTAGTGCATAATTAGTGCGCGCGTGCGTAATTACTTCAAACAAAATAATTAGTGCCTGAAAGCAATAAATTCAATTCTATTTCTCATCTCAAGCAATAACAAAACGCACCGCAAGAAATCACAAAGTTGTCAATGGTTGTCAAAGTCAGAAATGCTTTGACGTGTCGAGCATTTGTGATAGGTAATTTAGATTTTTGTGATTTCAGAAATATTCTGTAGCCAATAAAAATCATGGAATCGTATTAATAGCGCTTCTGTGACATATTAATAGAATAGAAGGAGCTGTGCAAAATGGATTTCCTAAAAAGTGGCTTAAAGACCGTTCTAGGGGCTCCAGAGCCCGGCCAGGCGCCGTCAGCTGGTGAAACGGTATGATCGTATACAATTTAAAGTTTATAAAGGCCGGCACATTTATTTAATCTATATAAAGTCATAGGTTTCAACCTCAAGGATGACTTTGTTCAATTCAAACGTTGCAAATACAATTACTTTAGATTAACCCATGATCTGTCAATTTATAGCTTTGGAATAATTAATCTGTTATCAGTTGATTAATTTTACATGAAATGTAGCTTAGGATCTTGAAAATGAAGGTTTACTAGTGAAAAAGCATACTTACAAGTAGCATAGCATACTTTTATATCATAGCATTGATTCATGTTGAAACAAAAACTTTTAAACACTTTAAGTATACAGGACATTAATACAATATGTTTGAACTACTACAGGTGGAGCGCCTAGTGGACCGAGTAGAGCACTCCACCCTTTTAGAAGACCGCAGAGATGCTTGCCGAGCGCTTAAAGCTATGTCTCGCAAGTATAGGGTGGAAGTTGGGGCCCAGGGCATGAACACACTTAAACAGGTTAGTGATTGTATTGTATATAAAAGTAGATTAGGCTAGATACTTAAAAATAATTAACAAGTTTTTATTGTGTCTGGTTTTGTGGCAGTCAATGAGTTTATATTATTTTTAAGGGTTAGGGTGTCGCAAAGGGGGTGCAGGACTTAGAAAATTTTCGAGCAAAAATACACTCATAACTTTTTTTCACAAACTGATGAAAAACATAGACCATCAAAAAAAGACAAAAAATCAAATTAAAAAAAAAAAACTTGAAAAAAAATTTAGAAAATTTTCAGTTGATTTTTATATGGAGCCGACACTTAGAAAAATTTGCGATATTTTTGTATGCAGTTTGGACTTGTAAAATTTTTCGCTTGGTTCCACGTTGTGTCGCAAAGGGGGTGCAGGACTTAGAAAATTTTCGAGGAAAAATTTAATTTTTCACAAACTGACGAAAAACAGCTATCAATAAGAGATAGAAGAAAATCCAAAAAAAGTGCAAAAAAATTGTGAAAAAAAACTTAGAAAATTTTCAGTTGATTTTTATATGGAGCCGACACTTTTTTTAAAAAACATAGCTATCAAAAAAAAAACCAAAAGTAAAAAAAGTAAAAAGTAAAGTTAATTAGGTTAGGTTAGGTTAGTATGTTGACCAAAAACGCGCGAGCCGAGCGAGCGGAGCGAGCGTGCCGCGGCAGCGGCCGGCGAAGCGCCAGAAACGACGTTTTTGTACGTGCGACGTTTTTTTTTACATACTTTCAAACACTACTATGTTTTTCGTCAGTTTGTGAAAAAAAAGTTAGAGTGTATTTTTCCTGCACCCCCTTTGCGACACCCGGACCTTTTTAAGCTTAAAAATAAAACAAAGTACATGATCTTATTTTTTATATCTATCTATCTATATAAATAAAAATGAATTGCTGTTTGTTAGTCTTGCTAACTAAAAAACGGCTTGACCGATTTTAATAACAGAACAAACTTTTTAACACATCTAAAATAATTTATGTATAATGAATGACGCTGTAAAGACCAAAGGCAGCCAACAGCAAACTCTCAAGAAACAAAAGATATAAAATAATTGTTTAATTTCCTCAAACAAATATAATTACTAGTGATGTATAGGATACAATAAAATTAAAACCACTGTGGACATTATAAACCCTGAAACAGTCAAATTTAAACCACGGGATAATACTTTCACTTTAAAAGTAAACAACAACTTAGTTAATTCAGATTCACAAATTGCTAATATTTTTGATGATTTTTAAAAAAATATACCTGTAATAACAACATCAAATTTAGATTCATCACCAGAAGCTGCACAAACTTTCAATTCAATTTCAATTTTTATATATTATTAAAACATTCAAATTACTTAAAATGAAAAACACGAGCGATTTGTGGGGTATATCTATTAAAGTAATTAAGGATATTATTCATTCTATTGCACCGTATCTTGCTGTAATTTTTAATAACTGTGTCGATAAAGGATTTCCTGATCTTATGAAGTTTAGTATTAAGTTATAAATTTATTCAAATCGGGAAACAAAGAAGACCCCAGTAACTATCGGCCCATTTCAATATTACCAGTGCTAAGTAAAATTTATGAAAAAATTATACTTGAACAGTTGATGACATATTTTAACACAAACAACCATTTACATAGTAAGCAATATGACTTTACTATGGGTTGTTCTACTACTGATGCAGGTATTGCTCTAATAAAACATATATTTGATGCCTGGGAGAATATCAAAACACTCTTGGAGTTTTTTGCGACTTGTCCAAGGCTTTCGATTGCATTGAGCACTCTGGTGATGAAGGTACATTATTATGGTCTCAAAGATTTTGCACTAAATTTAATACAGTCATATCTCAGCTCTAGAACACAAACTGTCGATATAAATGGTACTAAATCATCTGGTTCTCATGTAAAAATGGGAGTTCCACAAGGGTCGATTTTTGGTCCTTTTCTATTCTTGATTTATATTAATGACTTGCCATTCTTTGTAGAAAACTTCTGTGAAATTTTATTATTTGCAGATGATACTTCACTCATTTTTAATGTAACTAGGTGTAGAACTAATTATGAAAACGTAAATAAAGGTCTTTCAGAGGTACTCCATTGGTTTACTATTAATAATATACAGCTTAACACTAAGAAAACAAAATGTATCAATTTATATTACCAAATGTCAGAAATGAACCAACCGATATTAGAATAAACGGTGATCTATTAGAATTGGTAGATTCTACAGTCTTTTTAGGCATAACCCTTGACCCAAAACTTCAATGGAATCCTCATAAATCGAAATTAACCGGTAAACTCAGTTCTGCTGCTTATGCCATTAGAAAAATTAGGCAGTTAACAGACGTTGAAACAGATAGAACAGTTTATTTTAGTTATTTTCGTAGTGACATGTCGTATGGCGTCCTACTGTGGGGAACAGAGGCTGATATTGAACCTATATTCATTCTACAGAAACGAGCAATAGGTCTATAAACTATAAACTAGGATCACGAACTTCCTTTAAGAAATCTTTTTATGGTGTCCTGACAGTTGCATCTCAATATATTTATAATTGTATAGTTTTTGTATGTTGCAATATCAACTCCTTTACTAAACATGGTGACGTACACAATTTCAATACTAGAAATAAGACAAAACTTGTAATGCCACTGTTCAGGTTACAGAAGGTTCTTGGTTCTTTCTTGGGGCAAGGTATACACTATTACAATAAAATACCAAGTACTGTACTAGATTTACCTTTAGATAAGTTTAAAAAACATGTGGAGTCTTTATTACTTATAAAAGGTTATTATACAGTCAAAGAAGATTTAGATGATAAAACAGCCTTTTTATAATAAAAAACACATTATACTCTATTTGAATCATCATAATAAAATTTATTTATATAATTTTTATACTGATATGATAGCCTTTATCAGCAGTGTCCTACAGATAACAAACAGCGTTGCGTTAAATAGGTAGATCACTATGTTTTTATTTAGAATATCTTGAGTGTGTCAAGATGGGAGCTCTGGGGGTCGGACACATTAGACATAGAAGACCTGAAGGATCTGAAGGTGGAGCAGATAGCAAGATTTACAAAAGAGACTAAAAGATTCGACGGGGCGCCGTGAAAGCTGGATTAACCTAAACCCCCTCAAAGGGGCCCTTTGAGGGGGTTTAGGTTAAAAGGATGAAGTGGCCCGCAAACAACGCGGGCGGATCGTCCGTTCGGCTGGCGACGTCCCCACAAGAAATAATAATCTTGAGTGTGTCATGCTCTCTTTACTGTCTCTGCGGTGGTGACGTGTGTGTCGGGTCGTTACGTTCCTTAAAATATGGTTGAGCGAAGCGATGGCTGAGTCATATGTCATACTCGTGATGGGTGCCGCCTGTGGAGGCTGGTCTGCTCTCGCATACTTCTTATTTTTAGTATAGTTCACTATAGTTTGACTTTATTTTCTTAAACAATTTTTGACTTTTACGAGAGTACTGTATGACATTATGGAAATTAAAACTTTTACCTGATGTAAATTTGTTAAAGTATATTTTCTATTTTGTGCTTTTTTTAACATGTTGTGGTTGTCTTCTATATTTTTGTGTTTATTGTAATGGAAAGTATCCTGCTATGATAGGGCATTTTCCAATATTTTTGACGCTGTAAGGGAGAAAAGAGCTGGACACTTGCTGAGTTTCTTGCCGGTTCTTCTCAGTACAAGGTCTCCCGCCCAGAGTAGACTTACGAACCGATGGCATAGTGACATTCACAAGAGCTACTTGTAGCCTAAACTGAATAAATGATTTTGAATTTTGAATTTTGATTTTTACAAGCACTTACCAATTGTTTCAACTGGCTGCCTGATAATTTATAATAATAATAAGCACTATGCCGTGAGTGTGCTCAGCTTTAGCTTATAATCTTATAATTATTTGTTACTAGCTAGTGCTTGTGGCTTTGCTCATATGAAATAGAGATTGTTTTTAACAGGTTGACTGCCGGGCTCAGACATAATTTAAACTCAATTGTTTGTCGGTCAAATGGCGTTTATGGTGTTAATAAAAGTCAAAACCCGTCAAAATCTATAGGAATAATCTTGAAAATCTTCATAATTTCTTTAAAAATTACAGTTTTTCGTACAAACTTTTCACCCCTATTCGAAAAATGCTATAACACGTCATTCTCTATTTTTTTAAAAAACCTAAATATCGATATAAATAAATCATTTTGTAGTTCTTACTTTAAAAATAACGATTTCCCAATAAAAACTTCTTCCCGTTTTTACTCCTTTAAAGAAAAATAAACAAAATTCCTGGGACAAGTCATTCTTTATTTCTTTTTAAAAAGCCAAATACCAATTTTTATGTATTTTACTTCAAAACTGACGGACTTTCATATAAACTTTCACCCCCTATTTACCCCTTAGGGTATGATTTCCGTAAAATCATTTTTTAGTGGCTGGTTAGTCACTCAATTAACCTTCAGTCCAAATTTCAGCTTATTAGCTTCAGCGGTTTCAGCTTGGCGATGATGAATCAGTCAGTCAGGACAAGTCAATATATGTATATAGATTGGGTTAAGAATGTGCAAATACTTTATTTATTCAATTGCCTCTTTACAGGTGCTAGAGCTAGACAGAGCAGACAACGAAACAATAAACTATGCTCTAGATACACTCAACAACATCATGTCTCCATCACAGTTCGAGGAGGAGGAGGACAATCCCAACGTGCCCATGAACATCGGGGAGCAGTTCACCGAGATGTTCATCAAAGATCATAACAATATCCAGCTCGTGTTGGACTTACTTGACGAATATGACTTTAGAGTTCGTCTTTCCGCTGTGCAACTACTCACATCATTACTAACAAATAGGCCTAAGGATATTCAGGAAATTATCTTGGTGAAACCGATGGGTGTGTCCAAAATGATGGATCTATTAAGTGACACGAGGGAAGTTATTAGAAACGAAACTCTTTTGTTGCTCATAAAACTGACCAAAGGCAACGCCAACATTCAGAAAATAGTAGCTTTCGAAAACGCCTTCGACAGACTGTTCGAAATCGTGTCTTCGGAAGGTTATTCCGAGGGTGGCATTATTGTGGAAGACTGCCTGCTGCTCATGTTGAATTTGTTAAAAAACAACAGTAGCAATATTCACTTTTTCAAAGAGGGTAGTTACATACAGAAGATGCTTCCGATGTTCAGCGCGACGGACGACACGGAAGACTTGGGGTGGTCACCTCAAAAAGTTTCGAACGTGCACTGCATGCTGCAGATAGTGAGGACTCTGGTGTCGCCCAGTAACTCGGCGCAGCTGATATCCAGTTGTCAGAGGATATTGAAGTACGCTGGGTTGTTGGACTCGTTGTGCAACATATTGATGGCGAGCGGGGTGCCGGCCGACATCCTGACGGAGACGATCAACACGGTGGGCGAGGCGGTGCGCGGCGACGCGGCCAACCAGGACTTCCTGGGCAACGTCATGGCGCCCTCCAACCCGCCGCGCCCCGCCATCGTGGTGCTGCTCATGTCGATGGTCAACGAGAAACAGCCGTTCCCGTTGAGGTGAGATGCTATTGTTGTTATAATGTATCAAACAATTGCTGTTGCGATATTCAAACAAAACAAACATCTTATATGGTTGTTGTTACATGACCGTGCTGTCGCCGCTTTAATTTATTTTTATTTTTTGTATTCCTCTGCACCGATTATTTCGCCTGATGTTAAGAGACGATAAAGCCAAAAGTGAAAGCTCACTACATTCATCTGGAATTCTTAATTACTGAGGAACTGACTGACTATCATATATCTGGTATATTATGTCGGAACGAACTTTCATGCTATGGCAACATATTTAAATAAGATGGTGGTAGCTAGCCAGGTGGAATCAAATTAATCCCTATCAG
This sequence comes from Eudonia mercurella, assembly GCA_963082485.1. Classification (NCBI taxonomy): domain Eukaryota; kingdom Metazoa; phylum Arthropoda; class Insecta; order Lepidoptera; family Crambidae; genus Eudonia; species Eudonia mercurella. Next base: position 17,483,773 of record OY720038.1, on the reverse strand, counting down.
CAATTAAACTGAGTGTAAATATGTATGTACCCTCTCCCCATTGGGAACCAAACCCGGGACCTCTGAGTCTAAGCCCAACGGTGGTCTAATCAGTAGACCACAGAGCCTTTAAAAAAATATTAGTAGGTCTAGCATGAACTATCGTATTCGTATTGTAGCGTAAATATTAGTATCGTATAAAAAATTAGCACAGAGTGCCACAATGGCCGTAAATAAAACTAACAGTCGACAGACGTCATTTCATAGATTTTATGACATTAGCATGTCTCGTACTTTATTTTACGATTATGAAAATTAAAAAACTTTATGATAAACAAATGTTTTTACTTAAATTTTTTCCACTTAGTTTGCAATATAAGTTTGAGTTTGATAGAAGTTCATGCTAGGTCTACTGAACACCTGTTTGTCTCTTCCCCTCCCCCCAGATGCGCGGTGCTGTACTGCTTCCAGTGCTACCTGTACCGCAACGAGCTGAGCCAGGCGGGGCTAGTGCAGACGCTGCTGCCGTCGTCGGCCGACGTGGCCAGCCTCACCAGCGGCCAGCTGCTGTGCGGAGGACTCTTTTCTGCTGATGTGCTCTCCAATTGGTAAGTTTTGTTATTATCTATGCCAGTGAATGTATATTTTAGTTACTTACCTCTTTTTATTTTGTTAGGCTATAATATTTTATTTATTTTAAAACCCTTTTTCATTTACAGGTTGATTTTCTAGAAATGCTGATTTACATACCTATCTCTTAATTTCAATATATACCAGAAATATAACAACTTAATAACATTACAAAAAAAAATCATGACGTGTTTCCAGATGTTTTTATTTAATATGAAGAATAGTAATAAAAAGGAGTGGAGGAAAAGGAGAATTTTGATTATTGGAGAAGAATAAGAAGCTTCGATGTGATATACAATATCACTTCAAAACTTCTCCATAAACAATGTTAATTGATTTTTTTGTTATCTGGAAGCAAAATATTTTGGTTATCAGGAGATCCCACTCGAGATAAGCCCTTGGGAAAAGCACTCCTTTCTTAAGTCGATGCCCACCATTAAAAATGTTTGCCCCTGCAACTTATTAATTGTAAGGGCAAATGACACTTTCACCGGAAAATAATATTGGAACTCAGAAGTTCGAATAGGATGTCGAAATTAAAAAAGACTAAATCAATTCGAATAATGTGCGTAGGTTCAGCTGCGTGTGCCTGATGCACGCACTAGCAGAGGCACCGGCGCAGAAGGAGCAGCTGCTGCGCGTGCTGCTGGCCAGCAACCTCGGCAGCGCGCCGCTGTCGCTGCTGCAGCTGTGCGCGCAGCAGCTGCAGCAGACCACCAAGCTGCAGGTCAAGGTGAGCTGGTGCGAGCGGCGGAGGCGCGGCGCAGAAGGAGCAGCTGCTGCGCGTGCTGCTGGCCAGCAACCTCGGCAGCGCGCCGCTGTCGCTGCTGCAGCTGTGCGCGCAGCAGCTGCAGCAGACCACCAAGCTGCAGGTCAAGGTGAGCTGGTGCGAGCGGCGGAGGCGCGGCGCAGAAGGAGCAGCTGCTGCGCGTGCTGCTGTCCAGCAACCTCGGCAGCGCTGTCTCAATTCTGTCAAAACTGTCGCCACTCGAGAACAATTCTCGAGTGGCGATCGCACACCGAAAGACGCAGTGTAGGCAGGCCTCCAACGAGGTGGGCCGCAGATCGTCGGCATCGTGGAGATCGCGAGACCAGCACCGAACGGTTGTTGTGGAATAGATTCTTGTAGGGTAGTTCTTATCCAGGGCTTGTTCTTTGTCCACAAGTTAACGTCTTTTAGCTGAGATGAATGATGATTTAACCGCCTCTGTGGTCTTAAGACCACCGGTTTAGACCCAGAGGTCCCGGGTTCGATTCCCAGCGGGGGGTAGATGTTTGTGTACCTCGGTTCGATTGGTGGTAGGGCTCGTTCGTCCGCCTGGCTAGCTACCACCATCATATCTAAATATGTCGGCATAACACTAACGTTCGTAGCATCTTGTGTTCCAGCAGCTAGATATAAGATAGCTAGTGCCTCAGTAGTTGAGGGTTCCGGGTGAAGTGCGCTTTTTCCTTCGGCCTCAGCGCCAAGTGCTCACCCGTAAGATATTAAAAAAAACATGAAGATGAGGAGCTTGATAGCGCAATCGTTAACGCGCCCGGTCTGCGAGTGCTGAGGTTAAGTAACTTTCGCAAAGGCCAGTCATCGGATGCGTGACCAAAAATGTATCACCTCGAGCTCCTCCGTGCTTCGGAAGGCACGTAAAGCCGTCGGTCCCGGCTGCATTAGCAGTCGTTAATAACCACCAACCCGCACTGGGCCCGCGTGGTGGTTTACGGCCCGTTCTCGCTCGTGCCCCAGCAGCGGGGACATACAACGGGCTGACGATGATAATTGGAAGGTGGCGCTGCTGATGCTGCTGGCGGCGTGGACGGCGCGCTGCGGCGGCGCGGTGGCGGCGTTCCTGGGCGTGGCGGGCGCGGTGGGGTTCCTGGTCGCGCAGACCTGCTCCAACGACCACGACGACCACGAGGCGCTGCTGCAAGGTACCGCGGCTCGGGAACACGGCATTCATAGCGTAGGGAGAGTGGCGAACGGTGTTGCTAACTACGATTCTGGAATTCCGCAAAATAACTAGGATACGCTTACGTTTTTGAAAATAGCACCATATCCATTTTAAGACGGCACTGTACGAATTCGCCATGTACCCTCTTTTAGACCGAAAACTAACACTATTTTTAGTAAATTTTCATAATTAGTGACTTGACGCGCTGCACAAATTTGAGACAAGATCTTTTAAGATACCTAATATAATAATTATGTTTTTACATTCTGTCATTCCGTTGGAAAACCCGTTAGCCGTTACATGAACGATTTGTCTGTTTTTACCTCATCCCGATCCGCTAGGTATGAAAGGAAATCGGTCAAGTTGGTAACGCTGGCCGCGAATCGACCACGCTGATCCGATTCTTTGATGTATAGACTATCTTAATTTATTATCTATCTTAATTTAGACTACCAAAAGATACTGTGAACTCTTTCTGAGTAAAACGGAACGCACTTGATTAAATTTAAATGAGGGTGAGTAGCTTGTATACTACTAACTAATTATGAGACGACCGACTCCTCAGTCTCCCTGTGACCTCGGACCCTGCAAAGGGTTCGAAATGTCAGGATAAACATTAATTAAAACTAATGTTTATACATATTTAAATACAATATAAACGCGAGTAAATCCGCAAAAGTTTCCGTTTCATTTCAATGTGTAATGTTCGCGTAAACTTTAGAAAACAATATTACTTACTTCGTTTTTTTGTAAGTGCTATGAAAAGTCTGCGACATGAAATTTTGCTTCTGGTGAAAACTCTACCTCATTCATAGTGAAAAATCTTAACTAACACATAGCAACTATTAATCCACTGATAGTGACGAATTCTATCATACCAAAATCTATAAGGATTATTTGCCGAAATATCGGATGTCAAAGTATTTTATTTTATTTCTAGTATTAAGATTGCGTATCGCATACTCACAAACAACATGGTAATAACCCAACTAGCATCACAAGCTGTATAAAAGCTGTATTTGAACTTATTTTTATACTTATAGCTGCATATCGAGGCTGTAAAAAGGCTGTATATCCGGATATACAGACCTTATAAATTAAAAAAGGGCCCACGTTATAAAACTTTTAGCGTTAGTATAGCTGTATATTAGCTGTAAAAGAGAGCAGATGCTGTTTATTAGCTGGTTAAGAGCTGTTAATCGGTGTAAGGAAAAGCAACTACACTCCAAATAATATCTTATAATGATAAAAGTTTTAAATATGAGTTTGAAGTGAATTAGAAGACTATGAAAATAAACGAGAAACATTTCGTACAAGAATAAAATGGTGACGAATATATTATGTTTATATTTCAAAGTGAAATCACAAGTACAAGTTAAATCTTAGAAATCTGATAGAGTTAATTGTTAAAACAAAGTGCAAATCAAATTTTATTGTTAATGTGTGGTTGGTTATTGGCAATATTTTAACGCGCCAGTAAAACAATCATAAAAACAAAGAGAATTATTAAAGACGGCTAAGAAAGTGTTTGTTTTTAAGGTTATAATTATATAAATTATATTTAAAATAATAGATTTTAGGACACAGCGATCATTATTTTAGATGATAATCATGAAACTGTTCAAGCTATTATAAAATTTTAATCTAATTAACTAACATTGGTTTAATTATATTTGAAGATTTTTTTCATTCGTTCTAAAATGGCGACTTTGTGTTATACAGCTTATACAATATTTGGAGGGTACTAAAGCTGTACTATTGATGTAATTTATCTTTTTAGTTTTAAAGCACTCTTGTAGGCAGTAGTTTAAAACCACTGTGTATTCACGAGAGTGCCTAATTACGCTTTAAGATTAAGTTCTATAATGGGGGTCGCGTACACCATTGTACAGGAACAAGTATTGAGTGATACCATAATAACACTTAGTGCAGTAGTAGTAAGCGACCGCATTCAAAAACCAGCCTATATACAGCTTTAACGATAAAGCTAGCTTAAATTCTCACAAAATGCTTAAAGCTGTTCATTTGAGTTTTGACTTTTTGTTTTAACACCCTAAACATCTCTTGATACTCTTGTACGTCATTAAAAGGACCTTTAGTTCTAAATGAGCTGGTAAATTGATGTTGTAAACGCTTGTGTGCTGCTGGGAATACCGTTAAAATATTGTAATATGACTGATAGTTTAGAAATTGTAATAATCATCTTTATAATAATGATTTTGATACTTCCCGTCTGGGAAACCGGCTTAAATGTATCAAGTAAAAAAATGATAACTAAACGCAACTTTAGAGACTTTATCTAAATGGGAAATAACCAATTATTCTAATAACAATTAGCATTATAGTTCGAAAAGTTGAAATAGGCTCTAAATAAAAAAAGTTTCTAACAACACTCAACATCCCAAGGTCTGTCCGCCTTCCTGCTGGCCATATGCATCCACTTCAACGACGACTCCGTGCCGAGTTACTCCAAGGACTCCCTCAGACAGCTACTGCTGAAGCGCATCGGGCTGGAGACCCTCACCGCCAGGCTGGGCGAAGTCACCCGCCACGAGGCCTACAACAAGGCCGCGAAGCACCCGCAGTTACGCGTGACTTCGCCCTCCGACGTCCTCATTGACTACGAGTTCTGCAGGCTGTTCAAGTCTTTGGAGAGTAAGTCTATTTTGTTTGTTGGTATCTAGAAGGCTTTTGTAGGTTACTTTTATAGGAAGCCTTCTTCCCTAGTGGGGAATGAAAAGTTGGGAAGCGACCTCATCCATAGTGGGGAATTCAACTTATAAAAAACGATGCCCACGCATATTTTCATTGAACCTATCTTCAGGCATATAAGCCTTTTCGCGTCATTGTCTATTACCACAGTATTACTATTTCACACAGTAGGGTATCGCCTTTGATGTGGGGCGATGCCGCCGCCCGCGTAGGTATTCACGCGGTCGTTCGCCGATATGCAAGGGATGTCATAAAATTCAAAATCAAATATAATAATCATTTATTGACAAGAATAAACTATTATACATATTTACAAATGTTGCACTGCTAAATATTTTCGTGAAGGTTTATTTTAGATTTAAATTTTTAACAATATAATAAATTCGCATTCGGACTGCTTAAAAAATGAAAAATAACAAGCCCAGAAATCTTAAATATAAACTTTAAAGAATTGATGCTTATAGAACCTCGTCTGTATTGGCACGTATTAGGTAATAGTTATGTGTTGTAAAAATGTTCATTATTAATTAAAAAGAAGTTGGCAAAATAAATAAAAAAAACTATTTAGTCATTCTGTTGTTGGAGTACAAGAATTCGGTCATTAATCTTGTAGTTGGAGTACCCTGCACTTCACCAACAATATACATTTTACAATCCATGTAGCTACATACATTCCAACAAAGACAAAGAACAAGTTATTACGCAATTATAAGAAAAACTTACCTTGCGTCACGGGGAAATTATATATGAAATTTTAAATTTATGTTGTGTTTCGACGTCGACTTACAACCGTATACATAACAATGTGTATGCACCATTATATTCAATAGAAATCACTGAACGTAAATTTAAAAAAAAAACGTTTAAAACACGCAGTACGCGCACGTGGCTGCCCTTCACGGTAGCTCCCACAAACTGCGCTTGTTTGTGGGACACTCGCCCCAGCGCCCGCTTCCCCGCGGGTTCCCCTCCATTGCTCTGCGAAGTACGTTCGATACCCAACTGTATGCTTTTAAAACTGTGCTATTATATTAACGTACAGACACCTGCGCATTAACCTATGCAAAACTGTAAATTTTTTTCAATCTATTTTTAACCATAAGCCTAGGACATAAAGTTTAAAGTCTATGAGTGCAGGTGTGTGTGTATAATCAACGTTTACTAGAAGTTGTCAAGTGCCAGTAGTTCCTCAAGCGCGTGCCCCTCCCCTACTAGATTCTCCGAGACGTTCGGATCAGAATCGAAAGCTGATCAACCTGAGAGCGCCTTTTAAGACCATGCTGCTTTATAATCGTGCTGTCTCCCCAGGCGAGGTGACACAAAGCTTGGTAGTTCGTCAGGAGAACGGCGTGTCCTCTCTCACGCCCACGCGCGGGCCTGAAGCGACTGAAGCTCCACAGCTGCAGCAGTACAAGACGCTTATACGGCAGCAAGACGCGCGTTTACAAGAGCTCATGGCGCAGTTGGACTCGCTCATGCAGCAGAACCAGGCTTTGCAGGTAAGCTTTATGAACGACGGTGCTCGTGTGTTGTTGAGATCGCTCGGGTGTCGCCGGTGGCGAGGCACCGCAGCTGCAGCGGTAGTAGTGGGTGGAGGAATGAGACCATTGATGATGCTCGTACGAAGGAATGAGACCATTGATGTTGCTCGTGCGGAGGAATGAGACCATTGATGTTGCTCGTGCGGAGGAATGAGACCATTGATGTTGCTCGTGCGGAGGAATGAGACCATTGATGTTGCTCGTGCGGAGGAATGAGACCATTGATGTTGCTCGTGCGGAGGAATGAGACCATTGATGTTGCTCGTGCGGAGGAATGAGACCATTGATGTTGCTCGTGCGGAGGAATGGGACCATTAATGTTGCTCGTGCGGAGGAATGAGACCATTGATGATGCTCGTGCGAAAGAATGAGACCATTGAAGGTGCTCATGCGAAGGAATGAGACCATTGACGATGCTTATTCGTCATCGTGATCGCTCGGCCGTCGCCGCCTACGGCAGTTACCGCTCGGACGCGTGGCTGCAACTCATGGCGCAACTGGACGCGCTTGTAAGTTAAGTGTTCCAGCTGAATAGTGCTTCCACCTTCGCGCCTTATTATCACTTAACGTCAGGTGAAGGTCAAATGCTAACCCGTAAGATATTAAAAAAAAATATGCAGCAGAACTAAGCTTTGCAGGTTAGATAACTGATGCAGCGTGAAAACAAACGTAGCATCAGTTAACCTCACTCTGCCGGCCCACAAGGTGCTTCTTCACGCCTCTTTTGAAGGACCCCATATCATAGGAAGGAGAGAATACGATGCGTCGATGAATCGGTCAGTTAGAAAGCCAGGACTTTCTCGTTATATAACATATGTCATAAAATTGCGAATATAAACCCGTATAAAGTTTATATATCATTTCAACGTCTGTTTTAATAACCTATTGTTTTATTTTTAGAGCGCCCTAAACGACTCTATATCATCCAACTCCCACCTCAAAGACGAGAATACGTTATTGAAAGCGCAAGTATCCGCCGCCAACTCCCTCCCCCCGGCCTCGCGTGACGAGGCCGCGGCAGGCCCACATGAGGCCAGGATTCGCTCGCTCGAGGCCGACGTGGCACAGCTTAGAGCCGAGCTCGGGGCTTCGAGGGAGGAGAAAAAAGTGGCCGATGAGGAGCTGGAGAGACTGAGGAAGGACCAGGACGATCTATTGGAGTTGCTGGCTGATCAGGTAAACTTTATTCCACCGTCATCAACTCAATGAACTCGGGGACATGAGGAAGAAGCGGGTGGCATATGAGGAAGGGCCAGGACGATCTACTGGAGTTGCTGGCTGATCAGGTAAACGTTGTTTTACAATGAAGAGCTGGACGGGCTGAGGTTAGACCGACCGGGACGTAGCTGTAGGCTGATCAGGTCAGCCTAAAATTTTAAATTCAAAAAAATATTTTACTTGTCAAAAAAACACGACTGCCATGAAAAAAGGCAAAAAACAAGATGTCATGTATTTATTTATCTGTATTTATAAAAGTGATTATGTCACTCATTCACTCACTGACTATATACAATCTGTATCAAGCAGGGCCAGCCATATTTCACGTACCTAATCAGTTACTTTTAGTGAGCTGGTACACATCAAAACATTTCTTGATATCTCGGTCATTGTGGAAGTACATACTTTTAAAAATAATACGAGTTTATCGACATTATGACAACATTAAAAAATCAGCTGATTGGAGTAATGAACTCTGTCTAGTGTTACTACCTAAAGTACACCTCCTTTGCCTTTGCTGTGAAGCTAGTATTTTTGTGCCTATGATGCTGACTCCACCCGCTTTCAACTATTTATTTTTGATAAAGTTTTAAGGGTTCCGTTTTGTTATTTTTTCCACTAAGAACATAAGTTACGACTACCTACTTTTATTAGTTAGAAAAGAAAATTGAAACCTTCATTTAGTCAATTATTCTCTGTTCCTATCACCAGGTCAGGTCAGGAATGTGTTATCTATCAGGTAAGTACTTCTGACGGTTAATTAGTATTTAGGTTCGAATCCAAAACATTTATGATTTTGAGAAAATTTTATGTAAATGTATGAAGGTACCTGTAAAAGTAACACTGTAAAAATCGTCACAAAAGGGTTTTTTTTTGTTGACAACGTAAGCGACTAGGGTTCTGTCTGTAGCTCATTTTATTTATTAACAAATTGAATGGTTTGAAAATTTAAGGATTCCTGATGTCCTGAGGTTTCGTTGTTTTAGTTTTTGCTTTAAAAATACAACATCAGCTTTAGTTTTAACTGATTTATTTAAATTGAATAAACCAAACGCGATTACACTCGCCTGCGCTAGCGCTACGTAAAGTAGGTACTACTCCGCATAACTACCTCGCGCGTGCCTAATTTATAATTTGAACAGTGATAAAAAAATGACTTACCTACTAATTTAAAAATATTGCTAGTTTGGGTTATTTAAGTCCAATTTTCGATCCCTAAAAAGTACTAGGGGCAATTCCTGGTATGGGCGGAGTCACAAGAAAGCGTGCGCGTGCGTATTTTTTCTTAAAGGGTTCTGTAACTCATTTTATTTTTCTAACCGCTTTGATTGACCCGGTATAAAATGTAAGCATTCCTGAAATCCTAACTATTTGTATGAAATTTAATTAGGTAAACTAAGTTTAACTATGTTGTATCACACTAAGTTTCAATACTTAACACATTCGTTTTTGTTTACAATAATGTAATGATAATAAGAATAACCCCCGTGTGGTGCCGGGGATAAAGAATTGCACCACCCATCTGTTCCCGTGGGTGTCGTAGAAGGCGACATAGGGACCATTTCAGAGGATGGGCAGCAGCGTCTTTGTGATAATTCTAACCATAATGCGATCGCCAACCCGCCTGCCAAGCGTGGCGATTATGGCAAATTCCCCCTCAATCTTGAGGGAGGCCTTTGTCCAGTAGTGGACGTCTATTGGCTGAGACGATGATGATGATGAATAAGAATAACATTTTTAATTATTTTTAACTGAATTATTTAAACTAATTAAACCAAACGCGATTACACTCGCCTGCGCTAGCGTTACGTAACGTAGGTACCTACTCCGCATAACTACCCCGCACGCGCCTAATTTATAATTTGATCAGTGATAAAAAATGACTTACCTACTAATTTAAAAGTAACTTAAGTCTAATTTTCGATCCCTAAAAAGTACCAGGGACAATTCCTGGTATGGGCGGAGTCACAAGAAAGCATGCGCGTGCGTCTTTTTTCTTAATGGGTTCTGTAGCTCATTTTATTTTTCTAATTGCTTTGATTGACCCAGTATAAAATGTAAGCATTCCTGAAATCCTAACTATTTGTATGAAATTTAATTAGGTAAACTAAGTTTAACTATGTCGTATCACACAAAGTTTCAATACTTAACACATTCGTTTTTGTTTACAATAATGTAATGATAATAAGAATAACATTTTAAATTAGTTTTAACTAAATGATTTAAACTGATTAAACCAAACGCGATTACACTCGCCTGCGCTAGCACTACGTAACGTAGGTACCTACGCCGCATAACTACCCCGCGCGCGCCTAATTTATAATTTGAACAGTGATAAAAAAATTACTTACCTACTAATTTAAAATGGGTAACTTAAGTCTAATTTGCGATCCCTAAAAAGTACCAGGGGCAATTCCTGGTATGGGCAGAGTCACAAGAAAGCATGCGCGTGCGTCTTTTTTCTTAAAGGGTTCTGTAGCTCATTTTATTTTTCTAATCGCTTTGATTGACCCGGTATAAAATGTAAGCATTCCTGAAATCCTAACTATTTGTATGAAATTTTATTAGGTAAACTAAGTTTAACTATGTCGTATCACACAAAGTTTCAATACTTAAAATATTCGTTTTTGTTTACAATAATGTAATGATAATAAGAATAACATTTTTAAACATCTGTGACATAAGTACTAAATAAAACTTGTTGTCACCAATTGACTAAATTAATAGCCACAAACGTAAAAATAATATACTAATATTATAAAGCTGAAGAGTTTGTTTGTTTGTTTGTTTGTTTGTTTGTTTGTTTGTTTGAACGCGCTAATCTCAGGAACTACTGGTTCGAATTGAAAAATTCTTTTTGTGTTAAATAGTCCATTTATTGAGGAAAGCTATAGGCTATATTACATCACGCTATGACTAATAGGAGTGGAACAGTCGCTAATTAACGCGGGTGAAACCGCAGGGCACAGCTAGTACTTACATAATGCCAGTGAGTGGTGTTTCGCAGCGCTTAAGCCAGTTTACACTTTGGTAGTATACTTTGACATCGGTTTGTATTCTGTGACTTCGGAAAGTACTACCCCCTTATTCATAAAAACTATTTAAGCATTATTTAATTAATACTAATATTATAAAGCTGAAGAGTTTGTTTGTTTGTTTGTTTGTTTGAACGCGCTAATCTCAGGAACTACTGGTTCGAATTGAAAAATTCTTTTTTTGTTAAATAGTCCATTTATTGAGGAAGGCTATAGGCTATATTACATCACGCTATGACTAATAGGAGTGGAACAGTCGCTAATTAACGCGGGTGAAACCGCAGGGCACAGCTAGTACTTACATAATGCCAGTGAGTGGAGTTTCGCAGCGCTTAAGCCAGTTTACACTTTGGTAGTATACTTTGACATCGGTTTGTATTCTGTGACTTCGGAAAGTACTACCCCCTTATTCATAAAAACTATTTAAGCATTATTTCATTGCATGCGTCAACAGAGTCCAGTTTCCAACACCAGTGGCGAGTTAACGTCTGGGCTGGCATAGTTGGTGGTAGGCTGCTTGGACCTAAGTTTTTGCCCCAACGACTAAATGGAGAGAACTACCTCGAGCACTTGACGAATTACATTGAAGAGCAGCTTGAAGAGTTTCCTTTGGCGGAATATCATGCAATGACCTTTCAGCATGATGGGGCACCACCACATTACGCGCGACAAGTGCGCGAATATCTCAACCTACGCTTTTCACAGTGGATAGGCAGAGGAGGGCGTGTGGCCTGGCCACCGCGATCGACGGACCTTACACCTCTTGATTTTTTTTTATGGGGGCATGTTAAGAGTTTGGTGTACGCCGTGGCTTGCGATACTGCCGAAGAAATGAAGGATCGTATCACAGCTGCCTTTCTAAGCATCACACCACAGATGCTTCAAAACGCAGAAGAGTCCGTTTTGCGTCGGGCGCAAACTTGCATCCAGCGACAAGGCGGGCATTTTGAGCCATTTTTGTAAACTGTGCATGTGAAGTGGAGTGGACTTTTTTATCACAGCTAGGGTGCTACACTACACCTAAGTGCTACGCTTTCTTTTGCTTTGAAGTCATTTTAATCAAGGACCTATGTAGGTACCTACTCGTAGGTAAGTCTAAAGTACTCTAAAGTAGATAATGTGGATGTAAAATGAAAATCTTTTTATTACTTTGATGATAATTACTTAGGTAACTACTGAATTTAAATTATTAAATCACGAAAGTAAAATAGCTGCCTACTTACATATCTGTCTTTGTTTTGTCAGTCTACCAAATCCAACAAAAAATGCCGCCAATCGACTGCCGACAAACAACCCGACAAACAAAATGTGCCGTCAAAGGTTTTGACTTTCGCCGGTGCCGCCAATCGACTGCCGACAAACAACCCGACAAACAAAATGTGCCGTCAAAGGTTTTGACTTTCGCCGCTTGCGCCGACAGTAACCGGCAACTCTTTGAGCGGGCGAACTACAGTACCACCTCCTGTTTGTAAAACTGTGCGCCTGGTAGGGGGCGTGGCGGCCAAAACTAGGACACGCAATTTTACAAACAGGAGGTGCAGTGTAGGCAGTGCACCAAACAGAGTTCATGACCCTGCTAGTGATGGGTTTAGCTTGTTTTGATTATAAATTAACGACAGATTAACTTTGTTTGTAAATGCAAAAACAAATTAAATGGCGCTTATCTTACTAGAGTATTTATAGAAAGGGTCTATACTAGGGATAGTTTGAAACCCTGGTTTATGGCTGAACCTGTCTGATACACGTTGTATAAAAAATCAAAACTGCTTGATTAATAAAACTGAAATTTTCATCGCAGTCGGGGAACCGCTTTGCGGAATACTTTCTTATTTATAAGGTCCGGATTGCCACTGACCCCTGAAAACATAACATTCCTTTTTTTGGCAATCTCGTAAAAAGGAGCTCTATGGCACAGTGCTAATCGCGCTCGGTCTACGATTGCTGAAGCTAATCAACTGTCGCTAGCCCATCGGGTGGGTGGACGTGGGCAAACATGTATCATCTCGAGCTCCTCCGTGCTTCGGAAGACACGTAAAGCCGTCGGTCCCGACTGCATTAGCAGTCGTTAACAACCACCAATCCGCACTGGGCCCGCGTGGTGATTTATAGCCCGTTCTCCCATTGGTCTTTCCATCCATAGAGAAAACTCGTATTTCAGGAGTGGGGAGTTAAAATGAGCCGATGATGTTGTATCAACTAATAGTCGATTCGGTTGACAGGACCTGAAGCTAAACGAATACAAGACGAAGCTGATCTCCCTGGGGCTGCACGCCGCCGACGCGTGAGCGCGGACGCGGCCTCCAGCAGTTGCCTATCTTAATAAGTCGAAGATACTATCGCCATTGTTATAACCGAAACTGGAGTTAGACACCGAGTCCTGGGGGTAACCACGAGCTCTTATAGCATACTGCATTATTATTGCAGTTGTGAAAACGAGACGCGTGTAGCGGCGAATATACTCGCGTCTCTTTTCCATAACAGCAATAATACTGCTAAAAGAGCTCATAGTCAGGGGGCTGCTTAAAACAATGTAGAATGTCACATCACTAATATTTTAATGGCGGTCTGTATACGACGCAACTGAACACAAACTGGTTTGGTTGCTCCAATTGAGCGGAGCTGAGCTGGGCGGCGCAGCTTTATCAGCGTTTAATCTCCATTGAGGCGGAGCTGAGCGGAGCAGAGCTGTGTGGAAATCGACCAATATAGTCCCTTTATTTTAACGGCTCTGCTCCGTGCCCCACAACTCGTGCAAAGTTTCGGTTTTCGTTAGTCAAAAGCCAAAGTAAAAAAAAATATATTCAAATAAACTTAAGAAATGTGAATTTGAATCGTCCAAGAAATGTTTACCTATTACCCATTCAGAACGTCTGTTTTTTAGCTGTGGAGAAGAATGGGCGCAAGAAACTCTACAATTTAATAGAGTTAGAAATACGACGTCGCTTATGTCGGCGCCACTAACTATCTTTTTTCCTTTTTTTTTGGTCAAGTTTGCTAATTGCCTTAAACGGCATTTTCAACGTCACTGGACACCGCTAACCGCCGTCCACTGGAGCGGAGCTAAGAAGAGTCGTTGGGTAAAGAGGTTGATGAGGAGAGGCTTCAAAGAAGTGTCATCCCTACAAACCAGTTTCTGATTGGTTGCGTCGAAGAATTAGGGATTTATTGTACAACAATGTACGTAATTAAGTCGCCTATTATTGCCCTATTTGTAATAATGTAATTTTGATAAAAGTCTGTATATCTACACAGTCGTGTCAAAAGAAATAAAATAGTCATTATTTCTGAATTATTCGTACACTTCAAACTATACAGAGTTATTTTTACAACAGTCGCCAAATTTTCAGGAGCGTCCCAGAATCGGTAAGTAAACAACTTTCTTTTAGTAACATGGGTCGAAATATGACAAAATAACAAAAAAACTGCCACATTTTGACCCATGTTACTTGAAGAACTTGGGAATTTGGATTCTGTTTTAAAAATAACATATCAATATCTTAACTGTCTATACCGCTTCGGAAGACCTTCTCCACTGAACACTCAGTGACGTGCACATGGAGAGGCCTATCTTCTCCAGCATTGGATTAATATAGGCTGATAATTAATATACTTTCACTTACTTCTTCCATGGCTGTCGTTAAGACGCCACTCATTCAGTACGGTACGGTCCTGACGTCATACGGAATCAGCTGATTACACTACTACTGTTTGTTTTTCCATTCATGCATATTTGTTGTCGAGTTCTGTCGAGTCTCAAGAAGAAAAAACTACTATGTGAATATTCGAGAGTGTACACTATTATTTATTTATTTATTTTAATTCGGCAAAAAAAGTTAAAAGAATTTTTATACGGAATTCGGTGCAGTACCAAATACAATTTGTTATTTTTTTCTCAACAAATCTGCGTAAATGTTATATAATATTTGTGTCATGAAATCCATTGCCAGCCACAACACAACCTACCATTCTAAGGGCGATGCCAAAATCATAATCGCTAATGCTGCTTTTAACATCATTGCATTCGTATTCTGTCAGTCGTTTGAAGATGAAAGAGATAGAATGAC
This sequence comes from Eudonia mercurella, assembly GCA_963082485.1. Lineage (NCBI taxonomy): Eukaryota > Metazoa > Arthropoda > Insecta > Lepidoptera > Crambidae > Eudonia > Eudonia mercurella. The sequence continues at coordinate 17,468,648 of OY720038.1, read as the reverse complement.
ATAGCTAAATCAAAATGTAGGTGTTTTTTTTGTATCTTCGTCTTAAAACTTCACTTACATACCACTAAGTTTTATATACAATATTGAAAGAGGTGCTCGAATAGTCAAATAATGTAGTGTGTTACGTTTTACAAGAAAAGCTTTTATTACATAGTATTAAGGTCGAAAACTGCGTTTCCCCAATGATTAAGATACATTTAGATATAGTGAAGAGTATAGCATATTTGATGGAAATTTGTGCACCTCTATTACAAACATATAATTGGTATTTTACACCATAGACTAAGGGCTAGTTTCACCACTTCAACGTAAGTGTCATAGACTATCCAGAACTGTAATCATCAATAGACAGAGACAAAGTTTTGGATAAACTATCTGACACTTATCAGGAAGTGGTGAAACCGGTCACAAATATTGTAATTTGTAGAAATAAATTTGTAATGTAATTTTAAATGTTATGCGTGATATACATTCTGATGTTCTCATCTATTTTGTACAGATATTGGCACATTTGGTTATTGTTGCTTATTATTAATACTATAAATGGTATTGTGTAATATATTAAAGATATTAATATATTATATTTAATTGGTTTGTTTTATTCTTGGAAGAGCAGCATTTCCTAAGGATTGGTAATCTAATATTACTTATTTGTAAGTTATGATCCTCTATTTTCGCTGTTGTGTTCTATTTTCCTACTGGAACTCAGCTATACAGGGAGTTTGGCAATAGCCGTATAATCCAGAATATGGCAGAACGGTACCCTGTTCATAGAACCCCGAAAAATTATGGACATCACTGAAAAGCACCACAAGGATATATATAGCACCAATATCTCGGATATCGAGGTTCTTTGTTACTAAGTAAAACTGTAAAGTGCAACCCTGGGTCAAGCTGATGCGTTGTTCTTGGTCGTCAACCCCATGGTCAAACATAAACTGGGTGCCTAGCGCGAGTTTCATTCGCCATTCGATCACGTTAACGAAAACGAGAATTTGTATTGCAAAACGTTAACTCTTATCGTATGCCGCCAGGAGGCGCAGCTTCAATGCCATACTAATTTTCGTTATCGTAAACGTAATCGAATGAATACGGATTTTAAACAAAACTCACACTAGGCACCCAGAAGTCGAAACATTGCAGGACTGAACAAAAAAAATTGTAATAAAATTAATTTGAGTTTTTTTTAATGAAAATGAAATCTACGTAAATATGATTTTGCATGTTATCACAGTGTTCTTTATACTATGTTTCGGGAATATACACATATCACCAAACATCCTGTATGGGAGACGTATATAGATATGCAGATTCAGATTCAGTTAAATGCGAGGGGAGACCTTAAAACCAGCTCTTACCTCACATACTTTAGGGGTAAATAAGGTTATAGTTCTAATAAGAATTGAAAAAAACAAACGTAATTTTAAGCCACACATTATATTTCTCTTAATAAATATTACACGAACGAGTAAATACCTACACCTACTTAAAATTTTATTACCTACATAACAGTCTCACATACGTAAAAAGCGCATTTATATATTCTTAAACTATACAATGACATATATTTCTGTGATGAATGATTGATTATAAACATGTAGTAGAAAACAACCTAAAATATCACAATATGGGCATATAGACTTACATTAAGATGGTGTCCAGAGCGCCTTCTATCTTTTATACCAACTTATTAAATAAATAGGGGTAAGAAAATACTAAAAATAGTTAAATTAATCGTCACTTTTTGTATTGATAATATTTAAATATATAAATATACACGACACTATATTTTATTTATTTATTTATTTATTGTATCCTAGTATAAAGAAACGACAATATTTTCTTTTCAATAGACTACTTCATTTGATTTAATATAAATAATATTTAGATATTTCAGAATAATTCCATAGACTGTTTGTAATTATAATAGACCTTAAACACTTTAGCGTTGTACCTTTATAATGTGATTTCAGGTTGTCAATAAATAAAAGGATTAATGAAAAAAACTAAAAAGCTAATTTTCTAATTTCTCTTGCTCTAGAAAGGGCCTTATGACCGCAATAAATAATATGATTTATCGCCTCTGCAGCAGAAGAACAGATAAGCATAATCCCGGAATAGCAAAATCACAGATTAGCAGAAAGGCGCAGATAATGTACTGTCGTCGTCAAAAGAGATACAAAGCCTATTAATCTTGTTATCAAATTGTGACCGCTTTGCTTCATATAATATCTAAATTGCCACTTTTAATTGTCATAAACAATCAAGAAAATCTATTGATACAAGTTAATGTAACTTTTCTTATAAATAAGACAAATTTCCTCTATGCTAATATTATAAAGAGGAAAGCTTTGTATTTCTGTATGTATGTTTGCAACGAATAAACTCAAAAATGATTGGACCGATTTAAAAAAATCTTTCACTATTAGAATGCTACATTAGCACTGAGTAACATAGGCTATATTAAAAAAAAGAAGAAAAAAAGAAATGCGGTAAAGTCTGCCAGGTCAGCTAGTCATAAATAAAATAATTACGTTATATGGAACAAGCTGGTGAACAACAAGTAATGGTAAACAAGTAACTATATATAATATATTTTTTATAAATTTTATATATATCATATATAAAATTTATAAAAAGTCAAAAGTCAGCCTAGTCTATTGCCAGCAGTTCTGATTCCGGAAGCCTATCTCGCTATATGTGACATATGTCCCGAAAAACCAGAATTTAAGGAATTTCAAAAGTATTATAATAACCAATGGATCCTCAAAATCACAAAGGAAATTGTTAGCTGTTTTAAAGAACAATTTCGAATAACAAATGATGTAGAGGGATGGCATCGGAGGATTAATACAAAAATACCTGCGAAACCTTCACTCTTCCTGTTTATTCAGCTGTTAAAAAAAGAAGCATACTTTCAATATCCCAAGTTAGCCGACAACAGCAAACCACAAAACCATTCTTATCTTACTACACTTAGGGCGGATTTCACCAAGGTTATATAAGTCTTATTCCGAGAGTAAATCGCTAATTACTCGAGAGTAAACGAACTTTTCATTTCACCAACGTTTAATCCAAGGATAAAATAAATAAATAAAATGCGTTTATTTCGACCAACTTTGGATCATATAGGATAAATTTACTATACTAGAGTAACATCTTATACGGCCGATTTCGGCCGAGTAAGCTGTTATTCGTAGATTAAGTTGCGTCACAATAACTGTCACTGATAAATTTTATAGATAACCTAACAAAATGTCGTTACGTTTGAATCAATTTATTGACTATTGACGATATATTATTATTTTGGCCCTCACCCAACATGGTTTAAAGAAAGGACATAGTACTTTGAAGATAACGACGACTACGACTTCGCCATATAAGATTTCGTTTGTCAAAAGCGTCTGTGTATAATTTGCTAAAAAATTGAGCATCGTCTACAAATAGGTAGGTGAGTTGTATGCGCTCGTTGTATTTATATATGTACGTACCAACAGGTACGTATTAAAGAATTACGCTATTCATGACTTCTTATTGCTTTACAATATTCTCTGTCAACAAACAATCAACATAACAGAATATTTGAAGTTGTTCAAAACGTCAAGTAGACATATTACCCTGGCTAACTAAAAATACGCAGCGCCATATTGCTCAGGCATGGTATGAATGTACTTTTATGCTTGGTGGTTAATATTTTCGTTTGTTTCATTCGTTCATCATCACGGAGTAACTATGCGAGAGTAACTTACCCATAGATTAATCTGGTGAAATAAAACCAAAGTTAGCCGTAGATTAAATCATAAGAGTAAAGATATACTTGGATAGCTATTCTCGTATAAATTGGATGTTGGTGAAATCCACCCTTAAGGATAAAAAAAATTATCAAGTTATCACGAGTTTATTCAATGACAAAATTTCTGCAATAGAATGTTTGATACATTTGGCTAAAGTTGCAAAGACGAATTAATTTGTCTAAAACTAATTATACTGTACTTCTGCCTTTATGGAAATCTGTCCTGCTAATCTGGGATTTTGCTATTCCGGGATTATGCTAATCTGTCCTTCTGCTGCAGAGGCGATAAATCACTTATAGTAAAGTTAATATACAGAATGGTTGACAGTAATGTAATTAATTATTCTTCGTATTTAATATTGTTAGAATAATTAAGAGCAATCGAACTATCCTATTATTGTGATATAGTGTGTGATAACTTATTTTATGAATTTATTTTTAGGTTTAAACATGGAGATATGAGAATTTGAACTACTGGAAATAGACAATAACCCACCAATTGACATAGGTATACATACCAATTGGCAAATATAACATCGCGATTTCAAACCGTGTCTATATACATGAACAAATGTACATTATTTACAACGCTTAACTAAAGAAACGAAGAGCGCCTTGAGGCAGTATTTGAGCACGTACGCGCGGAGGACGAAGCTCAGGCCTTTGGTGCAGAACATGTAGAGCCGGTGCGTGGAGCGCGGAGTGCGCGTGCTCGTGGCCAGCGTGCTCGTGCTCGTGCTCGTGCTCGGCGTGCTCGTGCTCGTGCTCGGCGTGCTCGTGCTCGTGCTCGTGGCCGGCTAGGCGGCCGCGTAGATCGCCGCGCACGCGAGCGCGGCCACGATTAAGAACACGCCGACGAGCACCGCGCGGTCTTGTAGAGCACGAGCTACCATGCTGGTCATGAGGCGGCTGGAGCGGTTCAGGTTCTCGTCCGTTTCGCGCAGCTGGAGAATACATTTCACTTATTGGAATTTTATTTAGAAATCTCTATTTTTAACCCCCGACGCAATTAGAATTAGTCGGGAATGTTCTTAGCAATTTTTGATGAAAATCGGTCCAATATGGCCGCCAAAATAATGTACCTACAGTATATTGAAAGGGAATGAGGAATATCAACTAACGAAATGAAAACTAAAAACTTGAAAATTTATTATTTTTTGTCTGATTAATGCCCTAGATTGATGAGGAAAGTGGTGTGATTGATAAAAAATTTAAAAAACCCCCGACACAAAATAATAAAAATAGTATGAACGTAAACGCACACGACGGACTCGAAAGTCCGCGCCTTATTGATATATTTGTGACGTACAAAAAAACGCCGTAGACTGTCCCTCGTCTGCGCATGCATCGGGAACTTTGAGCAACTGAAACCTTCACCTAGACACCTTAAGGTCCACTCACCCGCCCCCTCGACCGCTGTATGGTCTCCCGGTGGCCGCTGAGCTCCTGCAGCACGGCGGCTCCGACCTGCTCCGTCTCCAGCGCCAGCCGGTAGCCCTCCTGCAAGCCCTTGCCGCTGCGCTCCAGCCGCTCCGTGTTGTCTAACAGCTTCTGCCGCTGGTCGTTGGCACCCCAGTCCTCGTACGCCTCGTCTTCCATATTGTCTGGACAATAACATTAAATAGTCTTTAGGATGGTGTTGGGGCTGCCTCATTTCTGCAACGCATCGGGGATGTTTGCAGAATATCCAACTGATGGCTTTACGGCCATCATTCGCAAAAAAACTGTATCCCTGATCCGCAGGACGCGGAACAGCCACAATAGCATCCTGATGACGATGGCTAATAGGTACACCACACAATTTCTTTGGTACCTCTTAACACACTCACCTATCGTATCATAAATATCCTACATTTTTAAGATTTTAAGATTGTTATATTTTAGCCTTAGATACTCACATAGCTTTTAAGAATTTTACTAACAAACTATGGATCCATGCTGGCCAAAACATAATGAAGAAAAGCTAATTTATAATTAATCATCATCATCACCTCATTCCTATGTCCCCACTGATGAGGCTTGAGCCTTCCTAATAGATAAATAGTGAGAACGGGCCTTCCGAAGAACGGAGGAGCTAGAGATGATAGATTTTTGGACACGCATCCGATGACAACGATCATTAGGAGAGACCTATGTCCAGCAGTGGACTAAGATAGGCCGATGATGATGATGATGATGATCCGATGACCGGCCTTTGCGAAAGTTGTTTAACCTTAGCACTCGCAGACCGGAAGCGTTAACCCCTGCAGTATACTATTACTTATTCTGTGCTACAGGGTATTTCACGACAAAGTAAGAATTAGCCAACTCAAGAGGCAAAACGAAAGTGACTAATGTACTGGCAAAAATGGAGCAGAATAGTAATTAAATTAGTTTCCAAGAGACGGTAAGACAAGTAAGGGACACTGAACTGAGATATATTTTTATAAATAGTATAAGCTGAACTACTTCAGGAAGGAGGACTTAAGACAGTTAGGTTCGGCTATGGCACAGTCGGCAGGGGTCAGGGCATGAGGGAGCTGACAGTGCGCACGGTATTATTATTCTCTTTGTTAAACATATATCTTAAAAAAATTGGGATCATAAAAAAGATAATTAGTTTAATACTAATATGTATAGAACACTAATTAAAACACATAATTAGGATCACCATAGTTTATTCAGCAGCTTGACACAAAGTAATCTGTCATATACTTAATTAACTACCCCCCCCCCATTATTGATGATAATAAAATAACAAGTACCTTCACACTATAGACTATTCTTGTATATGACAAATACAAATAGTTGTTTTGTTTAAGTATATATTTTATAAAAAGTAACTCACAGGCGGCGGAGTGCGTGGTTACCGCGCGGTACTCGTCGCGCACGCGCTGCAGCTCGGCGCGGTACGCGGCTACGCGAGAGCCCCCGCCCGCCCCGCGCGACTCCAGCTCCAACTGCTCCAGCTGACACACAACACTCTACATATTAACACCAATCCAGTCCAATCAGTTGTTCCCTCCAAGATAAAGACTATCACGTCTGGTGGTAGAGACAAGTGCTCTCCATCTGGCCCTGTCATCCACTATGTGGATGGACTCGTGTAGCCACTTTCGAGTGGACTTGGTGATGACATCTGCCCATCCCGCAGGTGGTCTGTCTTGTGCTCTCTTGACCAGGACAAGAGAGGGCAAGGTGCCCTCCAATTTTCTTGTTATTATTCTCTTTTAAGGCTATGTATTTCACAGTGTGCCAATAGCCTGAAGAAAGATAGAATGTGATCTCAGCAGATAGTTGACAAGCATGTGAGTTTGCTGAGTTCTTCCAACAATTGGACTAGTTATCAACAGAGTCAATTATTATTTACACACTGCAGTAACGAATCTTCCCTATGGATGGATATCACCGAGAGAATGGACCATAAACCAGCAGCAAAATATAAAACAAAGAGTCAAGTTCAAAAATAGATAATATACATTAGCATTGTAGAGTAAACATATGACGCATAAAACCATGTTATAAAAATCTAACCTTTGCACTACCAGTCTGTCAATGGCAACAGTACAATAAACTATTGTATGTAGTTTCAAAACTGTTTGTGCCAAAGAAGATATATTTTTTATTAACTTTAGTAAAATAATAATGAACTTACCAGATCATTTGCTTCTTCAAAATTTGCTAGTATCTCCCTAGACAACTGATCTCCATTGTCTGTAAAACACCATAATTTACAAATACAGGGAAACTTTTTGTAAGATTTAGAATGTATATTACCTTTAAATCAGAGCTCTCAACTATTTCAAATGCATATTTATTGTGGTATTATCACCTATTAAAGCTGTTTTTAATACCACAATAAAGAGAGCCCACAGAGGTACTTACTGACTTATTTTAACATTCTTAAAGAGCAATTAAAAGTAATAAGAAGCTCCATTCTGATGAGCATTGTCTTTACTTAGATGTGTTTCTTTATGTACATAGCCCCCATAAAAAGGCTTTGCCTTACTGAACTCATGGATATATAACATAATATTTATTAAGAAACAAAATCCTTTAAACCAAGAAAACAAAAAAACCAATGTTGAAAAAATTTCCACGAGCAGGATTTGAACCTGCACCCTTCTGACATTCCGGGTCAGGTGCTCTTCCAATTGAGCTATCATGGTTCTAACCAGCCCGCCGAAATTATTCAACACTTTTTACTTTCAAGCCAAAGGCGCCCATTCAATGTCAACAACTACCGTCAATAACATCCATTCATAATATTTTTACAAGATTAAAGATCAGTTAAGAAGTAAGCAAGCTATTTATAAATGTTCAAATAATTTTTAACGCAAATTTTGTTGCGAACAAATTACAAAAACACAAATGTTGAAAAAATTTCCATGAGCAGGATTTGAACCTGCACCCTTCTGACATTCCGGGTCAGGTGCTCTTCCAATTGAGCTATCGTGGTTCTAACCAGCCCGCCGAAATTATTCAACACTTTTTACTTTGAAAGCCAAAGGCGCCCATTCAATGTCAACAACTACCGTCACTAACATCCGATCGTAATATTTTTACAAATATTAAAGATCAGTTAAGAAGTAAGCAAACTATTTATAAATGTTCAAATAATTTTTAACGCAAATTTTGTTGCGAACAAATTAAAAAAACACAAACATTGAAAAAATTTCCACGAGCAGGATTTGAACTTGTACCCTTCTGACATTCCGGGCCAGGTGCCCTTCCAATTGAGCTATCGTGGTTCTAACCAGCCCGCCGAAATTATTCAACACTTTTTACTTTGAAAGCAGAAATAATTTCGGCTGACCCGGAATGTCAGAAGGGTGCAGGTTCAAATCCTGCTCGTGGAAATTTTTTCAACATTTGTGTTTTTGTAATTTGTTCACAACAAAATTTGCTTTAAAAATTATTTGAACATTTCTAAGAAAACAAAATAAAATGAGAAGTAAAATATATTTAGTTTGTTTTGACAATTCTTTCCAAAAGATAAAATATTTTGATACCACAGTATGGATGGCAAAACTGCCCGATACTATTGGGTAACTGTTTTTTTAATACTTATCAATAACTATTGTGTGGTAGAATTTCCGTGGCAGAAAGATATTTTAGGTCATAGGTAAAATCTAAAACAAACTTACTTAGGAAATGGTTAAAGAAAATATGTTAATTCAGTATTTTAAACAAATACAATACAGATCTTTTGCTGCCTATTAAAATAATTAAAATAAATAAATATTGGAATCCAACAAAAAACGTAACAGTTTCATTTTAATTCTTATTCTTACCTTCATTACTTGATTTTAGTCTTCCTATTTTAGCAGTTATGTCTGCCGTAAGCACTGAATATTGTTGCTCGTAAGACTGAATTAACGTCGCCATTGTAACGCTTGGATGGTATTATATTCAACATTTAGTAAGTAATCAATATCATTATAAAATTTTTAAGATCGACGCGACAAAGTACAGAAGATCCACACAAAAAATATTTTGACTTGTCGAATTGTCGATATCTTTGACAGGTTGTTTTGACAGCTTTGCGTTTTGTTGGCGCTGTGCCCTAATGTGGCCCTAATGACTTTATAGAATACATATAGTGTGTGCGTTTTGTTCCTAAGAATTAAGGGTATGTATGCACTGCGAGCACTGTGAGGTGTGACGTCAATTTAGTATACTGCGATGCGAAGCCGTTCCTTTAGTTATCTATACTGGGGGGTAAGCACAAACTCTTATAGCAGTAGTATTATTGCAGTTGTAAAAACGAGACGCGTGTAGCGGCGAATATACACGCGTCTCATTTCCACAACTGCAATAATACTGCTATAAGAGCTTAGTCACGGGGCAGGTTACTGTTTAAAACGGAACGCAGTCCAGTATACTGTCATCCATGCTGTCATTCATGCTTAGAGCATTAAACCCTTAGAGCATTATGCTCTAAGATTAAACCACATTCATGTCATCATCTATTGATCACGTGATCAAAGCACTGAGAGCACCTTACCTCGAAAATGCCATTGCTTACGTACAAAAATGGCGACGATTTATGACGTCATATATTTCCCTAGGATACTGCGGTAGTATACTGTCAGTCCATAACGGAATAAATTTCTCACCAGTAAGAGCACTGGACAGTGCTCGCAGTGTTTAACGGAACATACCCATAAATATATTATTATATTAATTTGCTATGTTGAAAGGAGATGAGAGATCTAAAAACGATCACCCACGGCCACGATTGCTCAGACAAGTCTCCAACTGCACTCCATTTAATTGCGTCCGTTAAGCTAGCGTACACATGGTCGATTTAACGTTTCTTGTTATGCCATCTTTAGTTAGCTTTAGCCAGCGTAATTAGTGCAAACACAAAATAATTAGTGCCTCTTTAGTTTAAGAAATAAAGACCTTTTTAGTGTGTACGCTGCCATCACGATCAAAAGCTGGCGTACACGTGATCGTTCTCGAAAACTACTTATATTATAGCAACGAAATTTACACACACATTTAGAGCCTAATTAGTGCCCCCGCTGTGCAAAATTTCATAAGGATTGCTCATAAAGGAACGGAGATATTGAACAAGACTTGTGAATGACAATTCGAGCTGGCGTCTTATAGCGTACCCATATTAGTGCTTACAGAAAGCGAACTTCTCTTTTTATGATTGCTATATGTTGTTTTAGAGCGTGAAATTCTGACTCTGTCAGTAGAAATAGTTTATGTGAATTCGCAGTGGAATTACGTAAAAAAATGTAAAGTTCTAGGAACTTTCAGGTTATACAGTCGTTCACAAAAGTAATATTATTAGTGACATATCATATTACATAGAATTAGAGAGATATCGTAACTTTTTATAAAATAAGTTTATTGGTTTAGCCAATTAGCAGTTCTTTTGAATACTACTCTTAAGTATGCTGGTTATACTGTGATGTCACATGCGCTAAAGTCTATAAATTTTTTAATTTCAATATTGTTGAATTGAGTAGAATAAATATAAATGAACGTGTAAAACGACGGATTATTAACAGTTAAGTGTTCGTATACGTGCATGACTGCGAGTCAAATCATTATTTATTATCAAACAAACAAAATATTGTAATAAAATATAAATAACTTGTTAAAGAAAACACTTTGACACTGACTAAATGTGCCAACTGCACGAAGCAACAAAATAAATTTAAAAAAACTAGAGTGAAACCGCCGAACGCCCTAGGTATAATGTTTTTTCTTAATTGGTCGCTCGCTACTGTATTAAACGTTCTCGTTTTGTGATTTGTATGCCGCCAGCCTTCAATTTCACGCACTAAAACAACATATAACAATCATAAAAAGAGAAGTTCGCTTTCTGTAAGCACTAATATGTGTACGCTGTATAGACGCTAGTTCGAAATGTCATTCACAAGTCTTGTTCAATATCTCCGTTCCTTTAAGAGCAAATTTTGCATAGCGGGGGCACTAATTCACTAAATGTGTGTGTAAATTTCGTTGCTATAATATAAGTAGTTTTTGAGAACGATCACGTGTACGCCAGCTTGATCGTGATGGCAGTGTACACACTAAAAAAGGTCTTTATTTCTTAAACTAAAGAGGCACTAATTATTTTGTGTTTGCACTAATTACGCTCTAAAAGATGACATAACAAGAAACGTGAAATCGACCATGTGTACGCTCGCTTAACGGACACAATTAAAGAACTTTAAATTAGGCTGCATTAGCTAGATCCAATTGCATTTACTATACAAAAGACAAAGAGTTGAAAGATTTTGGATTGAATTTAGATTTTTAAGCTATACTTATACCTGTGCAATACTGTGCATAAATTAGTAAACTACTCTTTGTTTTTAACTATGGTTCTAAACTTCTAACATTTTGTTAGTTCGCCAAAACATACATGAATGACTAAATTGGAGCTTTGTTTAATAAATTTCATTTGATTTTATTATTGACAATGTCGACCATAAAGTGTCTCAACATTAAAATGTTCATTTGACGTATAAATTGGTAGAAGATTCTTCTTGCATAGCTTCAAAAACATTGGTAAGTGCGCGTCTTAGAATAGGTACTATTTTTTTCAAAGTTGCTTCATTATTTACTGTCTCATAACTAAAAATTCATTCAAAAATTGTTGAATGAACTGCAATAGGAATAAATAGTAAGAATATTTAAAGTAACAGTCACAACATTAGCATTTTCCAAATACATGCGAACCGTAAGAATTTAAATTGTAATGTAAAATACGTTTGAAAGAATAAATTACACACGGATTTTCTTCTACATTTGCATTGATTTGCTTACAAACATTCACTCAATGCCCTCGCATTATAACAATATTAGTTTTTTTTATTGTTAGTTAGTAGTTTACAAACATTACTGTTTATTATTATCAAACTTTAAAATTTGCAGAAACAATGCGGAGCTGTGAAGAAGATTCTGGACGAAGCTCCTGCTCCGCTGCCTCTATTGGCCTCAGCCCTGTAATGGATTATCATGAAGTCAAACCAGAAAACTCCACAAGCCATATCAAAAGAAGGCATGTAGTTAAAATTCAAGATGATATAACAAATACTGCTTTAAAAGTGAGTACACGCCCTAGAAGCTGTATTCTTTTAAAATCTCCTGATGAAAGAGATCCTTTCCCAAGTTGTAGATTAGTTAACAGATCTAGGAATGCTGTGTTTAATATGTTTAATACACCCAGAATGGGAGGGTTGAGTAACGCCCAATCCACATTAGGCATAGCATGCAGCACTCAAATCGAAGAGCCTGTGATTCAACACAATGCAGTGTCCATGACCACCATTACCAACAATGACATTTCTAAATCAAAACCATGTTTGAATACAAATTTTCGAAGAGGAAAACCAGTTCAAAGAGCTGCATCTCGACTTTACAAAGCTGAGTGTGGTTTCAAAGGCAAAGATGGTTGTATTGGACCTGAGTTTATAATACGTGCTTCACAACCAGCAAAAGTAATGGATCTCACATTATCAGCTGTATCAGACAAGAAATCTGTTGTGGTTGTTTTGTTGAGTGGCCATAAAGTAGAAATACTATGTGATCCAAATATAATAACAGCGGGGCAGTTGTTTGAAGCTTTAGTCCATAGTGAAAAGTATGAACACAATTTTATGCTTGGAATAGCGGTTTTGAATGGAGGTGATTTCGTCTTCTTGCCAGATGATTACAAAATGAAAAAGATTGCTCCAGAAGGGTGGTATAAGACTGTTAGTAAAAAGAATAAGTTGACAGATGAAGAAATAAATTTTTCAGTTTTCTTAAGAGTTAAATTTTTCTTGCCTAAAAATATTGCCAGCAATATGCAGGGTGGGGAGTGGAGGTACAGAGTATATTTACAACTAAGAAGAGCAACAGTAGAGGGACAAATGAGTTCCACTATACAGAACCTCATTTTGTTAGCTGGTTATGCTTTACATATAGAGTTTGGTGAATTCTCTTATAGAGAACATGGTGCTGCAGATTATTTTCTTCTAGAACACTACTTGCCAGAAAGTATCATATCAGAAGACATGGCAGACATAAAATTACGCATGAAAAGAGCTCATGAGACCCGTCGTGGACTGGATAGAAACATAGCTATTATCAATTACATAACACTAGCTCAAACATTCCGAGATTATGGAGCACATTTCTATTCAGCTATTTGGGCAACAAGAGATGGTTTCTGTAGAGATGTATGGTTGTCTATAGGTCCTCGTGGTATAACTCTGTACTCTCGTAGCAATCACCTACCTGATGAGTCTGGAAGCTTTAGTAATCGCATAGTATTACAAAGCTTACCTTGGCATCATATTCATACTTTCTACTATAACAAAAAAAGTTTATACATCATGCCTAATTCAAATTCAGGTCTATCAAAAATTGGGGTTAAATATAAGCTCAAAATGAGTGATAACAAAAGTTATTTTACCTATTGGTTAGCTTCTTTACACCATAGATTGTATTTAAAATTATATGCTAAAGAAGATTTTATAACATATTTATCTGAAGAACTCAGTTGTCCATTAAACACAGAAAATGCAACAAGCAAAACTGTTTGCAGCAACTACCAAGACAGCTACAACTTAGCTGTTAGAAATCCAATCAGAACCAGAAGACCTACAAGAAGAAGATTTAAAATTGACTTGTTTGGTGACAAAAAAACTCAAGATAAGGAAAACGAAAAGCCCAATACAGAAGAATTACTTCGACAAATATTATTATCACCACAGCCAAACAATGACAATGCAATCACCTCCACAAGTATCCAAGGCAACTTTTCCATTGATGGTTTGTCGTCATCAGAAAGTTGTAGTTTGCCAAGAAGACATGGTGTGAAAATGGGAACAAGAGTATTCAATGGGATGAAAACGACACTAGATTGTCATAGATCACCTGTTAGTAACTCTTGTTTCAGAACAGATTGTGATTTAGCAATGACACAGAGTGATTCGGATGATTTAGGTTCTGAACAAAGACAGCATTGCAATGTCAACAGTATGAAGTTACTACCTGAAAGACATTATACCCATAACAGGTCTAGTATACCAACCGCATTTGTATTAGAATCTCCTAAGGTTTATTCAGAAGCATTCAATTACAATGCAGTGAACAATGAATTGTGTCTCAGTTCTTCTTTATTTGAGAAGCTAGACAACATGGGATGTGTTCAAGGAGAAAGAGTATTTGTAACAGCTGCTATAGAAAGGGATAAAACAAATGCTCTAGGTCTACAAGTAGCTGAAGGATCTGATGGCAATGTGTATATAAAATCGATTACACCTAATAGTCCTGCAGACTTGTGCCAAAAATTATTGCCTGGTGATCAAATTATATCTGTCAATGGTAAAACTCTTCTTAACATTAAATATGACAAGGCATTAGGGATGTTGCAATCTGCACCTCAGAAAGTGGAATTGATAGTCTTACAAAGCACTAACAAGTCAAATGATAATACTACAGAAACTAATGAAGAGATAACTAGTAATTTAAAAGTAAATGCGCAAAAAAGTTTGAATGTCGCTAGCGCATTAGATTTACCGGACATTACCGATGATGAACTTTTAAATGAAGAAGCATTGAAAACCATATATGCCCTAATAAAAATTACGAAAGAGAAAGTGATAAGTCGAATTAAAGATAAAACTAGTAGGCAAAGTACTCCTATTGAAAGTAATCTTCAAAAATGTTACTCTGAAAACAAAGTTAACGAACATTCCGACATTGGAGAATATTCTTCTCAAGAAACCACACCACAGAAATTGAATAACCATAAGTTCAACACGTGGCGTGGCCATTTGGCAAACCACAGGCCTAAACGACGGCCACTAAGTCTGAGCATCCCCACTGATATAGATTTATCTGAAGATTATTGTAATAACAATAACTTAATGATGAAATCTTCACTTAAATCAATACAGTCGTCGTTGAATAGCTTGGATAAATCAGTAAAGTCTAGTACGTCTTCCAAGACGGTCGCTTTGCCTAGAAATTTTGGGTTTAGCAGAAGATGGCTGGGACCAGTTCGGTACCCCGTCACACCTTGCAAAAACAGCAATATCACCACCGACAATAGTGCAATCACTGACGAAAATATCCTAAGGAGACATTTTGTATATGGTGCTGGAGATTCAGATGAAGATCAAATATTTTTATAAATGTTCAATATATCTAAGAGTACTGTTTTCATATTGTTATCGTTATCTATATTACTGTATCTCTTACTAGAGAGCTACATAGTTTTGTAAAAGTGCTATTATTAATAATAAATGCTTTAATATTATATCGTTGATTTCAAAAATAGGCCTCCCTTGTTTCCAATTCCTTCTGTTAGCCGGCATCAATGGACCAATCCGGTTGGTATGTGTCCAGCTCGTCATGCCATCTTCACCTCGGTCCACCGCGCTGCCTTCTTGACGCCTATATAATAAATTTCTTATTCTAACCTAAACTAATAAGTAATAAAGGCCTTTCTTTAAGTAAAAACAGATCAATAGGTTTTTAGAAAATTACCAGTTATAGGTATTTTGATAGGCTCATGTATTTTTAATGTAGTCTAGTAAACCTACTCTTAAAAGATCAATCCCTACACTCTCCTTGACCTATTGGAATGACGGAGGAGCTAGATATTGTAATTTAGTGATTGCAAGAGCCGTAGAGCAATTTTAATAAACACAAAAACCAATCAGTTGTTTTTTTACCTAGGTACTTAGTAAATAACGTTTTTCAGTATGTACGGTGCGTAGGTAGGTACCTTACCTCCTACACACACTTAACAAATCTTATCAGTTAATGACTTGTCATTGTACTCGTAGAATACGTTAAACTTACATAATGTTGTTATCTCAAATGGGCATTGTTTAAAGTTCACACCAAGTTGCAGAGAAATATGTTATAGAAACTTCCAACTTTCCATTTTCTTTGTAGGTATGGTACGGTCAGCAGCTCCATGATCGTAACACCACACCATTTCATTGGATCGTAGATATTAGTTATTCTGTGGTATGGGTAGGTAGTCGAAAAAATATGTAAGCAATAAATTTACGTAATAATTTTCGAAGTAGCTCCAGGCAGGATATATATAGGTGGAAGGAGGGGGGAGGCCTTTGCCCTGCAGTGGAAAAGTATTGGCTGATAATCCCTGAGATAGATAAGAGTGGTAGATTCAGTAGTTTAGTATAAACTATTTTTTTAGTTTTGACGTCAATAAGTGCCTGTGAAGGCTTATGTTGAATAAATGATTTGACTTTGACTTTGAGATAAGTACCTACTTATAAATAATTTTCCAGTCATATCAAAAAGAAAAAAAATCATCAAAATCAATCCAGCTCCAGCGGTTTAGGAGTTCAGTGACATACTCACGTATTGAAGAAAAGTACTAGAGGTTGGCAAGCGCCGCGCGGCGTGCCTGTCCGATTCATTACTTGTATTGTATTGCTTTGACAAAGTACCTACTAGTATTCAGCAACTTTAGTTGCCGACAGTACTTCGATTAATAAGGCTGGTTTTAGAGCTATGCGGGCGCCCGTGGGCCGCACGTACGGGTTCCCGAAGCGGAGACACATGTGAGGTGCTTAGAACATCGTTTCACAGCGACGCGGTGTGACCCGCTCCGGGTAAAGTCCGTACAACGCCTAAGCGCCTTACATTGTCTCCGCTCCGGGAGCCCGCACAGCTCCGAAAGTCTTTTTGTATAAATACCTAGTATATACTCTTTTTGATCATCGGGTTTTTCATCTGTTATTGTCTCCGCTCCGGGAGCCCGCACAGCTCTGAGTCTTTTTGTATAAATACCTAGTACCTATATACCTACTCTTTTTGATCATCGGGTTTTTCATCTGTTAATCTATAAAAACCTTTATAGCCCCAAAAATATTTATCAAATCATTTTTAAGGTCTTATTGTAAAATGTGGAAGTGTTACGTTATTTTATATTTCGAGTAGGTATCTACCTGAAAACATTTTTGTCACACCAACTTGTGGCCAACCAACCCAATGGTTGGTACTTGGTATACCCAACAAATTAATTATACTAATCTGTTTAATCCTCAGATATTGTTCTGAGGATTTATTATAGCAACAATATAGATTAACACATTAAATATTGAACATAAAAGATTTTAATTGAAAAACACAAAATATAAAACATTATTTTATTATTAAAAAATAACAGTAGCTTGCACCATGCAAGCATTAAAACTAAATAAATCTACTACATAACACAATCAGACTCATCATTCAATGAACAGAAACTACATAGACATACACTCCACAATTTATATTATAACTCAATCATTTCAAATACAATGCAATACAAGCATCGGGTGATGTAGCTACACTAGTAATAGTTCTTTGTGTATACACTTTAAATGCAACATTAGTCTATTCAGCATATCTTACATCATACCGCCCATGCCGCCCATACCACCCATACCGCCCATGCCAGCCATGGGGTTGGCTTCCTTCTCTGATGGGATTTCACAAATGACAACCTCTGCTGTTGTCAACAGTGAAGCAACTCCACTAGCATCTATTAGGGCGGTTCGTACAACCTTGGTGGGGTCAATTATGCCCTTCTCGATCATGTTGACATATTCATTATTCAAAGCATCATAACCAAATTCAAGGCCCAAATCTTCAACTTTAGCAACCACTACAGACCCATCAATACCAGCATTACGTGCAATGGTCATGCAAGGCATTCTGAGGGCTTTCTTGATTATTTCAACTCCAGTGGCCTGGTCAGAATTTGAAGTCTTAAGGTTTTCAAGATCAGGAATGCATCTGAGGAGTGCCGAGCCACCCCCAGGCACTATACCTTCCTCAACAGCAGCACGTGTGGCATTCAGGGCATCATTGACGCGGTCCTTCTTTTCATTGACTTCCACTTCGCTGGAGCCACCAACATGCAGTACCGCCACACCTGATGCCAGTCTAGCGAGACGCTCCTGTAACTTTTCTTTTTCATACTCAGATGTGGTCTCTTGAATCTGATCACGAATCTGTTCAGCCCTCCTGTCAATGTCAGATTTCTTGCCCTTTCCTTTTAGGAAGAGAGTGTCATCTTTAGTGATAACAACTTCGCCAATCTGACCAAGGTCAGATGCCTGGACATCTTCCAACTTTATGAGGTTAGCGTCGTCTCCAAACACTACACCACCAGTGGCAATAGCCATGTCACTAAGAGTGGCCTTACGATTGTCACCAAATCCTGGAGCCTTCACAGCAGCTACTTGGAGTCCAATCTTAAGCCTATTTACAACCAAAGTTGACAGTGCTTCACCATCAACATCCTCAGCAACGATCACCAGAGGCTTCCTTTGCTGATTTGCCAGTTCCAAAGCAGGAATGATGGTCTGAACATTGCTAATTTTCTTTTCAGAGAATAAAACTAAAGCATCTTGGAATTCAACCTTTGCTCCCTTAGAAGAGTTGATGAAATATGGTGAAATATAACCTCTATCGAATTTCATACCTTCAATGACCTCAAGTTCGTCGATGAGAGTCTTTCCGTCCTTCACGGTGATGACGCCGTCCTTGCCGACCTTCTTCATGGCGTCCGAGATCAGTTGCCCGATAGCTGTATCACCATTGGCCGAGATGGTAGCGACCTGTGCGATTTCTTCAGGTGTGGTCACCGGCTTAGACATGCTCTTCAGTTTCTCCTTGACGGTGTCTACGGCCATCATGACGCCCCTTCGGATCTCAATGGGATTTGCGCCCTTTGAAATTTTCTCAAAGCCTTCCTTAGCGATTGCCCTGGCTAAGACAGTAGCGGTTGTAGTACCATCACCGGCTTCTTCATTGGTGTTGTTTGCCACATTCTGGACAAGTTTTGCGCCGATGTTCTGAAATTTGTCTTTCAGTTCTACTCCCTTTGCAACGGTTACGCCATCCTTTGTAATCTTCGGAGAGCCCCAGGACTGTTCTAAAATGACATTCCTGCCCTTAGGGCCCATTGTGACAGCGACCGCGTCCGCTAGGATGTCGACGCCTTGAAGCATGAGTGCTCTTACATCAGCACCGAACCTCACATCTTTCGCGTAAAATCTCAAAAGCTGATGAGATTTGTGGAATGAAACCGTCTGGCGAACAACACGAGGCAAGCGCAACATTTTGAAATAAAATCAATTGACAATAGCTAGCTCCAAAGAGTTTCAAACTCTATTTCTCGAAGATTCTCACCGGGATCGCTCGCAAAACGTGATCAAAGATCTCCAGCCGGTTGTAGGTTATAAATGAATAGACAAGGCAAAGGATGAGAAGAAAAATTGTGGCAAAGGAGTACAAGGTTGAGCATAGACAGAGTTATTGTTTTTTGTTTTTAAGAGGTATTTTGTACTCTTTGATAGGGACTTCTTGGCGGGAAAGTGAAGAGTCATGTCTGCGATTTTGTTTTATTTCTAAAATTTGTGTTAGGTCGAATATTAATGTGAAATAATGGTGAATTATTAACCGTTAAGTGTTCGTGAGTGTGCATGAGTGTTGCAAATGAAATAAAACAGTGCAACGTCACTTTTCAAATTCTCTCAAGAAGTCCACCCGAGAACTTAATAAAGCCCCACATCTTTACTGAGATACTCGAGGGGTTGGGGGGTATATCATTTCTCACTTCTCATTTCTATTCATTCATCATCATCATCATACATGAAAGAAATTATTATTGTTTAAGTATTGTAAGACTTTTTCATTGGCTAAATGCTTGTGCAAAGCCACTATTAAAAAAAAACAGATGACACTGAGTGAATCAACAAATGTCAATTTTCAATTCAATTGCTTTCAGTCTGTCGGCGCGGCGGCTACACGTTTTTTTCGTTACAACTTTATCAACAAAAAACATGCGGTGATTAGTTTCGCCGTCCGGTTATTTGATTAAATCTTCTGTTAGGATAATATATTTTCATATCGTTAGATTCTGACTAGTGCATTTTCGTAAATAAATATTACATAATGGATTTATGTGATTGTACCAGGTGAGTTAATTTTCTTGCTTATTAAAGACATCCTTTCGCAAAAGATGTCTAATTTATTTAGTTGGCAAAGCTCGAACTATACTAGGATACCTAATCTATTAATAAGAAGTGTTTTATATAGTTACTTTTGAGTAAGTATTGCTGTACAATGTAGTTTTGTCTCTTGATCTTTATTAATGTAAGTATGTACATTTTTATTTTACAGCTTGAAAGAAGGACTGCTGCTAGGCATCGGCAATCCTTTGCTGGATATTTCTGCCATTGTCGATGAGGAGTTGCTGAAAAAATATGACTTACATCCAGATGATGCTATCATGGCTGATGAGAAACATATGCCCCTGTACAGAGAGCTCATGGAAAAGTTTGTATATTTTCTGAATTTAAATAAGAATTATTATCTACACCAATGTGTAGTAGATCTTGTTATTGAGCATTCCTTATCTATCAGATAGTTTCTATCCTTGACTATTCCTACTATTTACCTAGGTTTTGGTATATTTTATAACCACTTTTAGTTATTGTATTATGTGGGTGGTGTAGGTGCTGATATATGACATCTTGTTAACCCTTTCATGGGCAATACATTTGCAATTTTTAATTGCTTTTCAATCTTATAACAAGTGCATATAGTTCAATATTTGGTGGCAACATAGTTGCCATTTCCTTGGAAAGGGTTAATGATATTAATTAATTAAATTATTGTCTCATTCTTCTTTAAACTTTGAACCAAATCAACAATAGTATAAGTACTCCTATGAAAACAACTAAGTTCACTGTCTTCATGAAATAAACATTGACTAATCTTTAGTAAATATTCTTAATTTTCTATTCTATTTTCATAAAATTTTACCAAGTAATAATAATAATAAAAAATATCTGTAAATTTGTTTGGTACATAATTGGTTTTTTAGGGGTATAATGGTAAGCCAAAAAGCTTTGACCATCCTAAATAAGTTTATTGATAGGATCACTGTCTAAGTTTTCCTTTTGTTTTTCCATTTTGCTTATATAATATCTACATACATCCCTAAGTTGTCTGGAAGATATCGCTTTTTGTGATAAGGCCACCCTTTGTACAACTATTTAAACTGTTTATTTTATTTTAACATTGCATTTATGTTTTTTCATACAATAAAGTATTCTATTCTATGTACATAATCTGCTAATTTTTGAACTTTGCTACTTTAAAAATTTTTGAGGAGGAAAAATTCCTAAATTAAAGAATGCTTCAATTACTCTATTCTTAAGTTTCCAAGCTCTACTTTTAGATGAATCTGTATTAGTTTTACTCAGTATGAAATTTAAAAAAATACATTTATTAAAGTTGTACTTATGTTATCAGGATTGAAAACAAATCCACAGATAAAAGGTAAAATTAAATTCCCAAAATCAAATACCCTAGCCACAATATGACAATTGACTCCCAAAATTATGTAAGTTAAATAATTGATTGATTAATTGAATTTGGTATAACTATAACAAATCCTCAAAAAGCTACAAAACCCTGTGACTCAGTTGCCATTAGGCATTTGTTGACTTAACAGTTTTTATGTATGTGAGTTTTCTGCATTATGTTGTGATTTACAATATTTTTATGACCAACAAATCAGTAATTCTAATATTAAAAAATGATGTTCAAAATATTATGTACTAGTTGAATTAATAGTATATTTATTAACTATTTTATTCTAATTGGAACCAAGATCCAATAAAATAAAATAAATTTAATAATTGTCTTGTGAATACACCTAAAGTCCTTAGATTTTTTATTCCTAATTTCATCTTTTAATTAAAGCAGTCTTATAGTCTTAAGTCTGAGCCATTGTTAAAGTGGCAGTGTACAGACATCACATCAACCTATCCAAAACTGTCAAATTTCTTCAATACATTATCAAACACATCATCATCATCATCATCAGCTCATTTATGTCCCCACTGCTGGGGCACGAGCCTTCCCTATGGATGGATAGGGAGAACGGGCCATAAACCACCATGCGGGCCCAGTGCGGATTGGTGGTTGTTAACGACTGCTAATGCAGCCGGGACCAACGGCTTAACGTGCCTTCCGAAGCACGGAGGAGCTCGAGATAATACATTTTTGGTCACCCATCCGATGACCGGCCTTTGCCAAAGTTGCTTAACCTCAGCACTCGCAGACCGGGCGCGTAAACCACTGCGCCATCGAGCTCCTCATCAAACACATGCATAAGCCATAATGTTCAATGTCTATTGAGGAAATTTGATAGCTTGTGATGTTGTGCAGGCCTGTGTACCGTACAGTGCAAGCACAGAATAATATACAAACCAGAAGACGCACTTTTGACACAATTGCAATACAATATCAACCTTCGGTGCGCGCCAATACGGTCCAAAATAACTCTGCACCTGTACTCGTACCTAAGTTTTTCAACAAAATCCTGCTTGGCGACCTTGACCAGTGCAAGTCTTGTTTAACTCCAACTAATATAGTATAAAGCTTTGTGTATAGTATTATCTGTGGTTAAAGTTTGTGGTTTGCAGATAAACTGCTATTATCGGTGATGAAATTAAATTTCACAATAACAATCAGATGGCATTGTAACCTCTGATGTAATATTTCTTGACCATACTTCAATAACCAAAATTATAGATAATTGAGATCCTTTTAGTTGGTGTCCGTTTTTCATATGATGATTTAAAAGGTAATTTCCTTATAAAATTGTTTTAATAAAACAATAATAGTTATAGCTAAGTCTGGCTGATTCCTTTACAGTTGTCGTACGTAACTAATATAGATAGTTGCATGATCTGAGAGTACCATAGGTTACTTTATCCCATTTAATTTGAATAGTTAGCTTAGTGTACACGCGTATTTATACATTTTCCATTTATTTTAGATATAAAGCTGAGTTTATCGCCGGCGGCAGTGTACAGAATTCATTGCGGGTGGCACAATGGATTCTGAAGAAACCAAACATTTGTACATACTTTGGTTGTGTGGGGGATGATGACTACGCCAAGATCCTCAAGGAGAGAGCTATGTAAGTATTTATAAACTGGACGCGTTTAATTAGTCGGCCTGGGTGAAAACATCTTCTAGCAAGAGGCCAACAGAAGGATAGAATGATAAGGATAAAGATAATGATACTGTTATAAAATAATATTTTCTTAAGTTTTTTGCCCAACTTTTAATAACGCTGTTCAGTGTTTATCAATTTCGATAACATCTATTGACTGTAGACAAGATAAACGCATGTATTATTATCTATCACAATGATTTAGATTATTTCAATCAATCAAATACGCACTTTCTGTATCACATATCAAGTGTGTTCTAAAGTCTATAGACTTTTGAGCAATTGTAACTTATTAAGGGGGTGCAGCGCGGAATTTGAAAATTTACGTGTTTTTAAGTACCTTGATCCTTTCACAAGGTCATGGTTGTCTTGGAATTTGAAACAAATACCCAGAAACTGCATAAATATTACGTAAAATAATGATATCTAAAAACTTATTTCTTCAGAAACTTTGTAAATATAGCACAAATGAAACAATGATCCGACATCAAAATGTTTGTATTGATATTCCGCAGGTCACTGTTGTCTTATTTTTCAATAAAAAACATGAATATGAAAATATTAAGACTTTTCTTATTTTTTACCCAAACGCCTATGATTTTACGAAAGTAAACATTGCTCTAATTAACTCTGTACAGATATTAGTGTGCGTGAGTATTCGTAGTCGTGCGCCGTTGTCACACCATTGCCACGCGCCGCTCGCTCGCTATCATAAAGAAACTTGAAACTTGCAGTTTTGCGTCCGCGTTGCACCCCCTTAAAGCCCATATTATTTCACCAGCATCTCGAGTTCATTTGACCAATTGCTTAAACATTGAATATTATGTAGATTCACTATGTACGAAATCAAAGAACTTTAGCTGACACCTTATTTTCCTACACCAAGTCAGCACTTTGTAACTTTTGAAAAGACTTCTCTGTCCCCTTGAAATACTCTAGATCATGACCAAACAGCTAAAGCTGTGCGTGGTGATACGCGCTAGCTAGCTGCCTCACACAGCTCCGGTGCTCCTCCGTATCGTACAAATTAGGGTTTACACCACCCGATCTCTAGATTATCATCCCAACACCAATATCCTAGGCCGCTATCCTCAACATCTGCGGAAGCGGTGACGCTCTACGCATTCATTGACGAGGGACCATCCTCGACGACAGGGGAGACTCGAGCGACGGGTGAATGTCGAATGTTTAGAGTCTTTTTGACGCTACGGTAATTTTGAGCGATGTACAGTGCGATTCAAATAGGATGGCCGCTGTGAAGTTAGTCACAATTGATGTCAGCTGGACGTTACAGGGCGGGGAGAACGAGGCACACCTGCCCGCACCGGCACTCGCAGCAGACTTCACAGCATATTTGAATCGCACTATACTCGCCCGCTGCCTTGGAGGAATGGCATTTCCGCCAGGGCTTGATACCGTTACCAAATTCCGGCTATAAGTAAGTAAGTAAAGTTATTTCTTTAAAGGTAATTTGGTAACGTTATCTAGAAAAGAATCGCTACTTTTTTGTTAAAAATTGTGCTTTAGCCAATCCGCGTAGAGCGGTTAGTTAATTTACCGGTAAGAATTCCACTCAGGTAACGATACGCAAGCATACAAGTATTCAATGCATTTTTGCTTTCGCTGAAACCACTACAAAGCAGTTGGACCAGTCTTCCTTAAGGACCTCTTCAATGGCTTCATGGAGCGCATTCACTGCCGATTCAGGGCTCGTAAAACGTGTGCCTCTAAATGATTCTGTACTCTAAGTTCGTCTTTAATTTTTGGAAACAAAAAGTAGTCGCAGGGTGCGAGGTCCGGGCTGTGAGACGGATGCGTCATCAGTTCCACATTTGAAGCCTTCAAATAGGCTTCTGTTACATTAGCGGAATGTGAGGATGCGTTATCGTGATGAAGGACAACATTGCTTAGAGGACGCTTTTCGCGAACTTTTTCTAAGACTGGGCAAGCAAGTGTTGACGTACCAATCTGCAGTCACTGTCCTTTGATCTTCAAGCGATACTGTAGTATAGTCCTGATTTTCCAAAAAAAAGTATGTAATCATTTTTTTTACCAATGCTTCGACTTTTCTTAACTTTCGTCGGCAAATCTTCAAAAGGCAAACCCACTCTGCCGACTGGCTTTTTCTTTCGGGTTCAAAGCAGTACACCCAGGATTCGTCACCTGTCACGATATTATAAGCCAATGACTGTCCTCCGTTAAACTTTTTTATCATTTTACGGTACCATCGGACACGCAGTCGTTTCTGGTCCTCCGTTAATTCATGCGGTATCCATCGAGTGCAAAGCTTCCGAACCTTCAGATGCACATGTAAAACGTTTTGCACTTGGCTCATTCCGATGCCTAACAAAGCACGAATTGGCTAGCATATATTTTTTTGTCAGTTTCAATAAGTTGTCGTAGTCAATATTAGAGTATGTAACCGCAGTCGCCGGCCGACTTCACGTACCTCGTCATGTAAATGAGCTCGTCTACGTCTAAATTCTCCAAACCACGAATACACAGAGCTGCGACATTGTGCTTCATCACTAAATACCAATTGAAGTCTCTGGCAACTCTCTTTTTGACTTAAGCCACAACGAAAATCATAAAAAAACATTGAACGAAAAATAACGGCACACAATTTTTGAAAGGACGCACGGCACTAAGTATGGGATTTTTTCATGAAAGTTACCCAAAAATATTATGGTTCATAATACCTAAAGTTTAAGAGGTGTATTGTAAACAAAAATATGTTGTAGCTTTGTTATTTACCATTTATTCACTATTGTTATTAATAACAAAAATACATAAGATTAGAAATATCTGAGTATAATGTCAATAAGTATATTTTGTAGTTCCTATTTATTTATTTTGATTTATTGATATAATGTTTTGTAAAAATAAATCATGAAGTATGTCTTAAGTCCATAAATTTACCATAATCATAATTATTCTCTATAATTCATCTCCTTAAAAAAAAGCATTTTATCTTTCTGGGGCAACTTTTAACTACATGTTCTGAATAACAAAGAATATGGCTACATTCGTGTACCAAAACAAAAGATCAACTTTGCCCAACATTTTATATAAACCTTTTTGAATATCAAGAAAAATAAAAATAAAAATACTTTTCTCATTTAAAAGTAGTTCGTGTATTTTAATAATTATTACCTTATATTTATTCTTCTAACTAGTGAATGTAAATACTACTTACCTGTAGCTACAGTCTCCATATTAAAACTTTATATGTTTACTTTCAAAAAGTAACAAAGAAATGATCACGAAGTTCGTTAAAATTTACGAATACAAAATATATGACTTTGAATCTAGGACAACTTTTCGTCTCAATATCTCACGAAATAGTGAATTGCTCTATAAAAAATGAGAGTAGGACAATCAGGCAATCGAGACATGTTACTTACATAGTAGGTAGATGAATCTTGCATTTTATATTTATCGGCATGTACCTCCATACAAGCACTTAAGCCGGGGGATACACATGCCCATAATTTGTACACTACCATACCAGCTCCTTGCACGTGCCAGCTACTGTCATGTGTATACGCTAACTGGCATGCCTGTAACTGGCATACAAGTAGCTAGCACAACATTTGATTTACTTGCATGCCCGTTGAGGGAGGGGTCGCGGGGGCTGCCAAACTGGCACGTATGAAGTAGTGTGAACAGACGCGACAGCTACGGGCCCAGTAACGGGCATGCCAGTAGCTGATTCATTGTGGCCGTAGGCGCACATTTACAAAACGCACAATTACACAAAGAAGCATTCTCAAATGGTTTCTGTAACCACCAGCATCTTGACGCATTTCTTTAAGCAGACAACTACTTGCTCCAAAATCTTCCCTTCTACTAATCCAATCTCTTACCAAAACCTCTCTACTTTTCTTTTCTTTTTATCTCTCATTAATTTAGCTACACATTCAATTGCTATTGACAATACAATTTCGTTTAATTCACTTCGATTGTTATCCATTTTTGGTGCGCAAGAATAGGTGTTTCACTCGAGTTTGTTCCAGTCACTGTCTCACGTACTGTCCTGTGTATAAGCGATGCTAAAACTGGCATGCAAGGGCACAACTTGCATGCCAGTATTACTTGCAAATGTATCCGCAGTGTGCCAGTTACTCGTACATGCCGGTAACTTTCATGCCAGCTACGTTCCCGATTTACTGGCATTTTTATCCCCGCCTTTAGTGGGACATCACGATTGAAAAACAAATGACAGTCTCACAAAATAAAAAGTAACATGTTCCCAGAGTTCCATTTTCGAATTCCTTAATTGTTTTTTCATTCTTTTATTGTAAGCGGCGTGATCCCGAAACTTTCAGTATGCCCCACGTACCAATTTTTACACGATATTCAAAGCTCTGATTTCCGCTCTCCGCTGACGTCAAGGACTTAAGACTATTCAGTTGCTTCATAAACTGTTGTCATTTTTAAGCTCACGTGTGCGTACTAGAATTTCCGTTCATTTAAAGAATTCTGCCAACAATGACGTAACTTGCAAATAGCGTGTTTGGTAGCGACAGATAACGCGCTGCGCAAACAGCTAGCGGCACAGCACACCGGCGCAGCGCGGGCGGGCGGTGATCCCGCCTGATAACATTTGACACACAAACTTAAATAAACTCATTTAAAGATACGTTTCTATCTCATCTTGAGTAGCCTTGATATTATTCAGTACAATACCACACTTGTTCCGTTTCTGAAAAACAACCGGTACCGATGTTAGCGTGCCTTCCAAAGCACTCGAGATAATTAAATTTCGGTCACCCATTTGCTGACCCGGCATTAGGAAAATTATATAAAAGAGATATACGCTATTGTTTAAAAATGGCAAACAGATTATATTATTATTATTTTATTTAGTACAGAACATTGAAGAGAAGCCTAGAAGGTTTAAGTTTCTCAAGAATCGACTTATAGTAGTCATATCAATATAGTTATAAAAAAATATTACAATAGGTACAGTGTAAATTGCGTTATCGTATCGTTGCGGTATCGTGGAACAATAACTATTGTTAAAACCTGAACTAATTATGCGTATATATGGAGTTGTATCACATAGGTTACTTTATGCTTAGTAGCATGAAGTGTTCAAGCGTTTTATATCTAAATCTAATCTAATCAAAGGGATTTTAGAAGCGTTCGTGAGATGTATTTTTTTCCAATTTAATGTCGAAATACTTTTTATAGGATGTGTGCAACATAGAATTTCATAAGTCTCATTTTCACCGACTAAAATTTGGTCACCGATTATCGGTGGCACGTCAAGCCGTTGGTCCCGGCTGCATTAGCAGTCGTTATCAACTCCGCACTGGGCCCGCGTGGTGGTTTATGGCCCTTTCTCCCTATCCATCCATAGGGAAGGCTCGTGCACCAACAGTGGGGACATAAAATGAGCTGATGATGATTATTATTATCGGACTTTGATGTTCTCGAATTAATTATTGTTGATGTCAACATTCCTATTTGGATTTGTAACTCTCTATCTGACTGGGCAAGAAATGTCTGTCGCATGTAACTACCGAATGGGTCCCACAAAATCGAAGACGACGTCGCGGCAGACCAAAAAAGAGATGGCGGGACGACCTTGACTCATCTAAAAGATTGGTCACTCGCTCAAGATAGAACAAGAAGGAAAGAGGATAGGGAGGCGTTTGCTTTGCAGTTTAACACTAAAGGCACAGATTAGGTAATAGTTACTTCGTAACAGATAAATCACTCCCTACAAAAATTCGTATACCTACCGCGTTAATAGCCTACTTCATTTCGTCGCGACGCGTCGGCGACCGCTGCGTGCTAAATTATGCCTAATAGGCTCGACTATAGAGTTGTTATCGATTGGCAGCCGCGCGGCCTTGCTGCCATCGTAGTAATGATAGGGCTGTTGCTACGATAAAAATATTGTTCACACACAATAACTTGTACCTAAATTAACCTGTGTCTAAATGGCTTGTTTAAGCTTTGTAATCTAAATTAAAATGAATGATAAATTGAAAAGCTCAATTGTTTATGATCAGTATGAATCCGAGTTCCATGAGAGAACATTATAATGTTACCTATGATATTAAATGAATTACCTACTTAGTTATAAATCTTCATCATCATCAGTCCATAATATCCCGCTGCTGGAATATAGATTTTCCTTCGTATGAAAGTGTTATGATATGAAAGAGAACTGAGTAGGTATAGAGATGGATTATATTCCTTATAACTCGAGTATAAACACCCATAACTCGAGTATAAAATAGGTATCCACATTCATCATACAAACATTTGCCCCTAACGGGATTCGAACCCACGACCGCTGACGTGGCAGGCTGGGTCACTAACCACCACACCAAACGTGTTGTCACAACTTTAATGCAGACATAGTCACAGGTCATTTATATTTGTCTGACGTGTCGTGTCGCGACGCGAGTCGGTACGTAATCGATTTCATACATACATTGTTTCATACATTTTTAGATTTATATTTTTATGTTGCGACTCAAAATCCGCCTTTAATGTTGAAAGTAAGTTATTAAAACCAACCTATTTTATTTTATAAATTCATCCAAATAAGTAGGTATCTATAATGTATATACTTAAAAGAGTTTCATTAGGTAGGTACTTACCTTTCTTCATCAACAGGCAAACTAAATAATGACAGGTTTTAATTCCTTTTATTAGATTTACAATCATCAACTTCACAAAAATTTCCAGGCGCGGGCGGCATTGGTTTATATTATTGAAACGAGATTTTAAATCACCTAATTACTATTTACAATAATCTAAACCACACAAATGTCGATCAACATTTATATTAAACTTATTCACTATTTACAATACTTATTTAATAATAACTACAGAATACCTACAAATGATCGATGTTTTATGAACAGTGATCGGAATAGGTAGAGCAATTTTTTGTACTTGCCATATGTTGTATTAATATGGACATTCCCGAAATATTGTCGATAAACAATTTGAATGCTGTAGAAAGAGACAAAAACCGGTGCGTTCTTCTAGCGGCGGAGCCCGGTATTGTATTCTTTTGTTTCCAAAAGCCGTGTTGCGCGGCAAAATCGTGCGGCAACATTGCGCGTGTGCGCAATGGTAATTGGCAACGCGTCGCTAATGTAAGTTTGACAACGTCGTGGCGCCCACTGCCAATACGTAAGACAAGTCTTCTTTTATCATGTTTATAAAAAAAAGTTTCAGTTAGAATCTCGCGGAATGTCCATATTAACATCAACGTTTACGGTCAATGAACCAAAATAGCTCTACCTATTCCGATCACTGTTTATGAATGACGCAACGTTCACAGCGAACGAGCGTACGATAACGAGCGCTTGCGACAGTCCACTGGCTTTTATATCGCCGGCGGTAAGCCGCTCGGTAGGTATCTAACGCGCGCAAGTACATGGAGTGACGTAGGCCTGCTAAAGGCTTATAATAATATTACAATAACAATAATAATAACTCTAATGTGTTCTTTCAGCGCGGAGGGCGTGAGGGTCCACTACCAGGTGACGTCGCAGGCGCCGACGGGCACGTGCGCCGTGCTGGTGACGGGCACGCACCGCTCGCTGTGCGCGAACCTCGCCGCCGCGCAGAAGTTCACGCCCGACCACCTCGCCAAGGACGAGTGCAAGCAGAGCATACAGGCGGCCAAGTACTTCTACGCTTCGGTGAGCTGCTCATCATTTATTTATACATAAAGGCACAATAACAGACATCAAAACTTACACAAATAACATTATAAAAATAAAATGCCTGTTGTGCCCAATTCATAATAATTCATTTGTTTAATCAGACAACACACGATTAATTTTTGTTAGTAATAAATGTACTTAAAACTATGTTAGTAAAACACAACAGAATAAATGAATGAATGAAATGAATTAGAAAGACTCACCTAAAACACCGAGTAGGACCGGACCCCCTTTACCAGACCCACCCAGTGCTGCAGGATGGGACAGTCAAATTCCCGCGAGATTGCCTTCAGAATACTATTGGCGCTGTTCCTCACCCAGCTCATCAGGGAAGCTCGCTTGCGTATGATCACGTAAAAATCATCGGTGCGCGCTTCTGCGAATCCCTCACGCACTACAAAACCTGGGCAGCCTTAACAGTATCCTGAATGCATTATTATATTGGATTCGCAGGGCGTTCCAGGCTTTTTGAGTTAGTCAACTCACAAGCTGCTCGTTTAGAAAGAAAGATTGACAGTACGACTTAAGGCGACACACTGAAAAAATACATCAACTTTAGTCAAATAGTTTAAGACTAATATGACTAACAAATCGAAAATGTTGATATAGGTAAATTCATGTCTTTATCTTGGAATTTACTAGCTCAAATACACGATAGTATAGTTTTGACTCGATCTTAATTATTTTTGAAAAAACCTCTAAAAATAGCTATTGTTGAAATAACAACGAAATTACTTAATTTATATATTTGGAAACCACTCTAATACATTGATATTGATAACATCAATATTCGTAATTTAATAGCTGCATTTTTTGATAACTAAAACCAATAATTTATTAAAAATATTTTAAATCACAATATGCCCTAGGTATTTCAAATTGACACTATTTAGAGGCTTACCAATAAGTGTAAAGGGAAGAACGTTAGCAGGACACTTGCAACAGCAGCTTAAGATCATGAGCGCGCTGACCTGCGTGCGCGATTGTGCAGCTATTTTTTTTTTCTATTTTTGTACTAATCTCCGAACTTCAGGTATGAAGATGACATTAAATGATGATGATAATAAAATACTGTCTTATTACATCGGGTCCTCGAGCTCGATGGCGCAGTGGTTAACGCGCCCGGTCTGCGAGTGCTGAGGTTAAGCGACTTTCGCAAAGGCCGGTCATAGGATGGGTGACCAAAAATTTATCATCTCGAGCTCCTCCGTGCTTCGGAAGGCACGTTAAACCGTTGGTCCCGGCTGCATTAGCAGTCGTTAACAACCACCAAACCGCACTGAGCCCGCGTGGTGGTTTATGGCCCGTTTTCCCTATCCATCCACAGGGAAGGCTCGTGCCCCAGCAGTGGGGACATAAAATGAGCTGATGATGATGACATCGGGTCCTAGTTGTTCATGTGAGAAGTTCTAAACTAAACCCAAGTTAGACGTATAAGCTAATGATGCTGTCCCACCGACAGGGTTTCTTCGTGGCGGTGTCGCCGGAGTCGATCAAGCAGCTGGCCACGCACGCGCACGAGAACAACCACCTGTTCATCATGAATCTCAGCGCGCCGTTCGTGTCGCAGTTCTTCAAGGATCCTCTGGAGAAGCTGATGCCCTATGTCGACGTGCTTTTTGGGAACGAATCGGTGAGTTGTTTGTTTATGTTACTACGAGCATACTTTTTTGTTCACCACCGGTCTCAAAACCAGAGGACCCGGGTTCGATTCCCAGCGGAGTTTATATTATTGTTCTCCGTTTGGTTGGTGGTTAGGTCTGCCTGGCTAGCTACCACCATCTTATCTAAATAAGTCGCTGGTTAATTTCGGTTTATCAGTAGTTGAGGATTCCGGGCGAAGTTCGCTTTCACCTTCGGCAATATCGTCATTTAATATTAGATGAGATTCATCTCACCTGGCCCTTCAAGGCAATGGACGCATGCAACACCGAGACTGTTACGCGCATATGAAACTTCAGTTCTTATACATCTATGCCCTGTTATTTTGTATCTAGTACCCTTCAAACCCGAACACAGCAATGCAAAACAATGTGGTTTGCGTCTTAGTAGTAGTCTTAGGTATTAGAGTGATCAACTGGATGAGCTAGATTTTGGGCAGTATCCTGTCACCGGGCAAACACAGTGGGATACCATTATCCTGCATATCAAGGTTAAAATTAAAATCATAAACAAACTGGTGGACGAAAGGACCAAAAATGCAATGTAATTTGTAACAATACTAACCAATAGATCTTTGACTGAAAAAAAAATATTTTGAATTACGAATGCAATACTATTCAAAAACTCTTGTTATCTAAAAGCATGCAGCCTAATGTAATTTAAAAACCAATTCCAGTATCACCATCACACTATCATCGTATAAATAAACATCGTTTTAATATTCGCTGTGCAATCTATTTTCTAACAACTTCCCTGTCCCAAGAGTCACATGATACATAACAATTGATTTCAGTCGTTATACAAATAAATTGTGCATGTTCGCCGCTCATATAAGATTTATTATTGTCATTCATAACTTCTAACATTCATTTGACCGCAAACATACTTGACCTACATTAGTTCAACAACCCATTATCTGTTTACAGGAAGCCGAGGCATTCGCAAAAGCGTTCAACTTACAATCCACTGATCTCAAAGAAATAGCTGTCAAAATTGCCAACATGCCAAAGACGAACGAGGCGCGGCACCGCGTCGTCGTCATCACGCAGGGCTGCGACCCAGTCATACTGGTTAAAGACGGCGAAGTCGAACTCATATCGGTCAATATACTTGCCAGAGATAAAATCGTGGATACAAACGGCGCTGGCGATGCGTTTACGGGAGGCTTCCTAGCCCAAATGGCGTTAGGCTCCCCCTACAAGACGTGTGTGAAGTGCGGCATCTACACAGCTACCCATATCATACAACATTCGGGGTGCACGTTTAGTGGGGAAAGCGATTTTAAAGACAGTTAAGGTTTTTAGAACAGAAATGTACATTCGCTATGTGCTTGTTTGAGGGCTGGTCTTTGTTGCTAAGATAAAACTTGTAAGTATCAATAAAAGTGTTACAAAGAGACGATGAGAAATAACAAGACATTTTTAAAATGGCTGTATTGTATGTTACGGTGTCGGTGGTGCAATTTTTTATTAACACCAGTCATCTTTAAATACACTTATGATTTTCTAAAATCAAATGCGTCAGGTTTGGAGCAATCGTTGTCATAGTGTGACACCTATTGTTATGGGTTAGAAATCGCGTCCCAGACCATAATATAAGTTTTACCTGCCATTTGAAAAATCGACCCTCAGTAGTATAACTCACGCAAGCATATCCGTGGTCAAATAGACTTATTTAGGTAGACTTTTACATACATTTTTTTTTCATGATCAACAGAACAGACCTCGAATTGTTTTTATTTTTATTGGAACAAACTTTATTGTTTTGGCAATGCCTTATAAAATATATTATTTTTAGTGTATTTATAGCAGTCGCACAGCAATAATGTACATAATTATAAATAAGTAAAAAATTACTTTCACTGTTTATTTTTTTACAATCGCACAAATTATAGTAATTTTGTTGATAATTCATGTTTTTAAATTACCTTTAATATTCGAATTCAAAAATGTATTTTAGTTATCTTTAACGCAATAATAAACACATAAATAAATTAAAACCAAAGAACATTTTTACTGGGTTGTTTAATAGTCATAAGTACCTACAAAATGTAAATTATAAAAATGAAAGAGAAAGTAATGATTGAAAATGTTTATCTGGTTCTAACGCAAAGCAATAACAAGTGGAAAGGTATAAAAATAAAGATAAACTTTGCGCTGTCTAACAGATGCCATTAAAGAATATTTCTAAAGTTTCACATAACCTGCAATGGGATGGAAATATCAGGCTAAAAAAATGTGGAAAAGACCGGGTAGATCTGCTAATGTATTTCTTATTTAAATAGTGAAGTAGCTAAGAAACTCATCACCATAATTGCGACGCTATGCTACACTATTGTGGCCAAACAGGCTGTTTAAATATGTATTTAAAACACAGAGTTACAAGCTAAGTTAGCCTACAGCTGCTCCACTTCAAACGGCGCGAAGTCTCATCTTTAGGTTTCTTTTTCATATTTAAATTGTGACATTGCACTGAAACTGGGATGAATTTATAAAATTTTATACTACATCTCTTCATTTACGTTTAACTGAAATAGGCACAATGTTTGGGTTTCACCTTCTGTCAATTCAATACACTGTACAGCCAGTATTAAAATTATCTAGAGGTTTCATCATCAGCTCATT
Organism: Eudonia mercurella; assembly: GCA_963082485.1. Lineage (NCBI taxonomy): Eukaryota > Metazoa > Arthropoda > Insecta > Lepidoptera > Crambidae > Eudonia > Eudonia mercurella. Next base: position 17,433,365 of record OY720038.1, on the reverse strand, counting down.
TATGTCTCCACTGCTGGGGCACGAGCCATCCCTATGGATGGATAGGATAGGATAGATAGATGGATAAGGGTTACTGTCATTAGAAAAAATCTAAATCTTAATAATGACTAAGATTTAGATTAATTTTATGTTGATTGTACAGAGCATTCCTCTCCATCAATGTTACCCCTCACCTGGGATTCAAGCTAACAATTCGCAATCCGGGCCTGTTGAATTTTAAAACTGATTTTTAGTAACACTATTTAGCCAGGATACAGTTATTACTTTAAAAAGCCTACCCTACTGAACATTTATCTTTTTATGAAAAATTAAGATAAAACAGTTGCAAATTAAACTTGATTTCTTTTCTTTCAAAATGCCTCAAAATTTACCACATATATGACACCTGAAAAAACCGACTTTTAATTACATCTGAAAAGTTGGTTTAATTGCACTCTGGAGTATAACCTAATGAGGATCACAATGCCTTTCTCACCATTCAAATAAATTGGGTGTAAGTATAAAAACACTACCATTTCAACAACAATAATTTGCAATTAACCCAAACAGTTAAAAGATTAAAGTTAAGCTTAAAATTAAAAGTTAACTTTAATTTTTCTCTAAAGTAATTATTTTTCTGATTTTTACCTACATTCAACTATTATTTTATTAGATGTGACTCCAACAGCTTATTAATAGACATGAATTTCTCACATGTTTTACACATTCGAGAAATAAATGTTTATTTGATACAGAAAAAAATGTTTTCAGGACAGTAGTTATTAATTAGGATATCAGGTTTACTCAGAGAAACAATATAAGAACAATAAGGTTTATTCATTACTTGTTCAATTACAGTCTCACTCATTAAACTTACAAAATTCTGTCATAACATGTTCTCATACAATAAAATGTTTGCTTTTTGAATAACCTTAGCGAATAACATATATTTTATGCTGCTATGGTAAATATACAGATAGCTAAATATTATAAACAAATTGACTATGTTATCTCATTTAAATTGAATGATAATCATTTCCCCTGTAAATAATTTTTTATTCTTATATTCATAATCTAAGGCCGCTTACACCTACAACAATCTTACGATTCCTTAAAAAGTTGTTTGAAATGTCAACATTTTCTGAACCCATATAAAATATAAACATTCTTTTCGAAAATGTAAAAAGGGTAATTGTTAAACATAGTTTTGCACAGCTCTAACCCCCTTATTCATAAAAACTATTTAAGCATTATTTAGTTAAATATTGTTTTGTCAACGTCACACAAACATCATTTTAAATTTGAGAAAAAGAGGCAAAACAGTGATTAACTAAATTTTGCTTAAATAGTTTTTATGAATAAGGGGGTAAATATCTTAAAGCCTAATTATAAGCCATTTGTTAGAACTATAGCATAATGCACTATATGTACATCCCAGTTAGGTGCAGTTTCTTTTTCATTCCCCAATAGAGGCATACATCTGTATATCTCAATAATTATAAAGTCATTCATTGCTTTTATTAACTTTGACACACTTCTTGTAACTCTCACTCTATTAAAGTTGATTCTACATTTAATTTTTGGCACATTATCATCCACACAGGAATGTGCTTTGCAAACTAAGCAGCCTGACTTTATTTGCTTCATTTTATCCTTTAGGGGGGGTCTGGAATAAAAGTTGTAAATGAGATGTTATTTTATGTACTTACTTGTTATGAAATAAAGAAGTTTTCTTTAAGAAAAAGGATTTCTCTGTTGGTCGTTCAACACCCATAATAGCGACATACCCCAATTCTCAGACCAAATAATTGTATGGTGGTGTAAAAAACTAACTGCACAAATATGTAACATTACCACCTAGGTAAGTAGCTAGCTAAGTATTCCCCATTACCAACAAAAATAAAATAACACAATTAACGAGGTTTAAGTGTTCTGTAAAGTTTTCTAAACCATTATACCCTTCCAACGCTGCTATCTCGACTAAAACTTTCATGTTTGTAGTTTGTATGGCGCCTTAATTGAACCTACCTACCTAACAAAAAAATGAGGCTTGGGAAGTGGTGTGTACCTATATTTGGCTCCACTAAGGGTAACCCAACATAAAAAACTTAACTTACCGCATTTTACGAAGGTATTATTTTTTATATTCAGTTCTCGAGACAAAACAAACCTAGGTAGGTACCTAGTGTCGAATTTCAAGACAGAAAAAATCTCACAGCCCTATTTAATTCGAAAGACGAACCAACTTTAATTAATATACGATTATCAATGCTTAGTAAATTATGAAAATATTAAAATATTGGAAAATTTCTCAGTAAAAATATAGAAAAACATTTTCAGCGTAGGTATTTGTAAAATCCTGCTGGTTGGCGGTTTTTTGATGGTATTGCCATTATTAAAAATAGACCAAGTACCATAGATAAGAATTACTAATCATCGCAATCATCAACATCAGTCATCAACACTGACAGCTGTTCCAGTATTGATATTTTAAAATCCAATACCTACTACGTTACTTATTTTCACTTTTATATAATGTTGTTTCCTCGCTTTTTTATAGCAATAATTATGAAATGTTGCATAGTGCGGGCACTATTAAGGAGCTAGTTTTCTGTGTAAACTACGTTGCATAAATATACGCCATTTTCGAGTACTGTCATGTGTATATACGCTAGCTAGATATGAAACTTGCCAGGAAACTTAACATTTCTTAGAAAACTCTCCTTTATCATTATACAAGACTTAGATATACAGCAACGGAAACACTTTTAAATAAAAATATGTTACAAACTGGCTATTATCAATGACTTTGTTATAGCAAGTCAAAGTTTGTTATGGCAAGCTATTAACCTTCGATCAATTTAATTGGCCGAAGCTGTTAACACGACAACATACAACAAACTATTTATCACTAACTGTAATACGAATAAAAAAAATGAAAAACATGTTATTTTTTAAAATATATTCACAGCATATTGCTGGGTTAATCGTTATACGAGTATAATATATATTAGGATCAATTTTAACTGACCACCGTGGTATAAGCACAAAATAGAGAGCTATAAATGTCCATCTTCTAAGGCGTTTCTGAATGGATCACTTTCTGTGAGAACAGAAGACGATTTATCGCACGACTTTCATATCCGATCAGGGGTGGTATTAACACTCCTGCCTGAGTCACACATATTATGGAAGATTTTTAACCAAAATTGAAAGTGTCTTGAAGTTGGTTTTGAAATTAACTCGATTTGAGGAGCTCGATGGCGCAGTGGTTAAGTCGCCTGACCTGCAATTGCTAAGGTTAAGCAAGTTCGCAAAGGCCGGTCGGATGGGTGACCAAAAGTTTTAATTTTTATCATCTTGAGCTCGGAAGGCACGTAAAGCCGTTGGTCCCGGCTGCATTAGCAGTTGTTAACAACCACCAACCCGCACTGGGCTCACGTGGTGGTTTATGACCCGTTTTCCTTATTCATCCATAGGGTGCCCCAGCAGTGGGGACATAAAATTAGCTGATGATGATGATGGTAACTCGCCAGAGGTCACAAGGATTGGGAATTGTAATGTCGTGTAATCGTCATCTATTTTGCGCGCTGATTTTCAACAATGGAGGGTGTACAGATAACATCATGCGTCACATGGCTATTTCGAGATCAACAATGGACTGGAAAATCTGACTTGTAAGGACATAATTATTTCTCATATTTCTTTACGCGTAGGTGAGAAATGGGCCTAGATGAAATGTGGTGCTGGAGAAGAAAGCTGTAAATCACGTGAATGTAATCAAATCAAATTCTTACTTAATCTTAAATGTAAAACTGAACCATCAAATCTAGTTGGGCTTGCTCAACAGTGGTGCCATCTTACGAGCTTTGAATTTTTAACCCCATTTAAAAGTCATCATTAAAATAATGATACCTAAAATTTCCGGAACTGTTGAGTTTTTAGGAAAGTTTTCTAATAAATGGTAAATATCCTTTATTTATTTATTTTATTTATTTTTTTGAGCCCTTTATGTATTTTTTTCAAATATTTGAATTCCGCTAGTGTAGTCGGGTGGATTCGCGTTTTGGATTTTTTCTGATTTATTTTGAAGCCTTTTTGTAAATTAATCTGAAATGCGTGCAAAGTTTCAAAAATCGAAAGAAGTACTATTAAATAAGATCTGCTTAACAAAGGCACTCTTTTTTAATCAAGAATTTAGATAATATTTGATCTCAAAAAATAATAAGAGAAATGGTAATGACGTTAGGCTAATGGCAATGATTTTTTGAGGATGGTAATGATTAGGAATGCTTGGTAATGACGAGCTTTTACGGCAAAAATAATAATTAAGTACCTGATACCTATTTTAGAAGACATACCTATGTATTTTTTTCATATATAAGTAGTTGCTAACTTGTAAATAAAACACTTACTTATAAATTTGTAAAGTTTAATAACACAAAAATTAAAATTCAACAAATCTCGTAACAAACACAATCTCGGTCTTTAATTTAACTATGCTATCATGGCTCAATCCAACTCGCCGAAATTAATCTACTCTTATGGCACGTATTAAGTTGTTAAGTAGGTAACTAAATTTTAACTTAACTTTAAGTGATTAATTGCATGTAAACACAGAATTTAGTAGCAAGTTGCAAGTTAAAATTTAGCTAACAACTAAACAAGATATTTAGAATTTTGTCTATTTTTCGGTTAAGTTGGTGGGCGGGGCTTGTCACTTGACACGTTTGGACTGGCACAATATTAGTTAAATGCATAAGTGTAGTGAGCGACGCGCTCGGGTTCAATTTTATTGTTCGTATTAAATTATTGATTATTGTATTAAACATATTTACTCGATTTAGAAACTCTACAAAAATGAGATAGACTGCGAAAACTATTGCCAGTATTGAGAAAATATATTGTAATATGTAATTTTAATTTTGCATCTAATGCACATCGCATTACAGTATCTTTTTTATGTATTTCGTTTTCCACTTTGTATAACAAGTAAATAAAAGAGTCTTCTGCCATGCGTGACGCATTAAATATACTTGTTATTAAATCTTCATTCGCTAGCTCCTCGAACAAAGTGGCACTTGATCCTTGGCCATACTGATCTCTTCTATTTATTCAATTTCTCACCCAGTTTTTTGGGTATGGTTATTTCCCTAATTATTTCATCTTTGACTTCATAACAAATTTAGCACAGAATTTACGACTTCATTACGTGGTTGATCGTCCATCTTGAGTGAACTAAGCAAACTAATTACTTAAATACGTATGGACATATACTTAAATATAAGCCACATAAAATTAAGTTTAAATTTAGTTACCTACTTAACAACTTAAAACGTGTAAATCAGCCATTACTCTGTAAGCCCTATTCAATGTCGACAACTACGTCATCAACATCCGATCTAAATATTTTTACAAATATTGAAAGATCAGTTAAGAATTAGGCAAGCTGTATTTATGATTACATATACATATAATTTTACGCAAATAGTGTGGTAGTGCACCTGACCCGGCATGTCATGGGGTGCGAATTCCCTTCGTGGAAATTTTTTCAGCACTGTCTTTTTTCACATATCTAATAGTTTCAATAGTAAGTAGGTGGAGCTCGATGGCGCAGTGGTTAACGCGCCCGGTCTGCGAGTGCTGAGGTTAAGCAAAATTCGCAAAGGCCGGTCATCGGATGGGTGACCAAAAATTATTATCTCGAGCTCCTCCGTGCTTCGTAAGGCACGTTAAGCCGTTGGTCCCGGCTGCATTAGCAGTCGTTAACAACCACCAATCCGCACTGGGCCCGCGTGGTGGTTTATGGCCCGTTCTCCCTATCCATCCATAGGGAAGGCTCGTGCCCCAGCAGTGGGGACGTAAATGAGCTGATGATGAATAGTTTCAATATGTAGTACTATGTAATATTGAAGTTTTATTTTTGAAAACGGCAACTACCTGAAATAAAATATTATTTTGTATGATGTATTTTTAAAGTTAAAATATGTTTAGAGTATGTATGCATAAACCCACGACCATTATTCCCCAAAAGGTGGTTAGAGATCATCATATCCTATCCAAGCCATGGTTTGGATCAATGTCCACTTTTAGCAAATAGAGCGACCTTGTTGTTAATTATGCAAAGGAAGTGTCAGGATGCTGGCCAATCGCCTTTTTTGATGCACTGGCGCATAATCTCGATTCACCACTTACGAATGCTGACAAGAAAAGCTGGCTATTATAATACTATAATCCAGACAAGCACGGATAATTTAATATTTTTAGCAAATTAAAATAAAGATACCGCACAAAAAAACCCATTCAACTTCCAGCTGGTATTTCGGTTATTTTAAAGCATGAAAGCAAACAACGTTTTAAGTAAAATAGAACAAATTGCTACTAATAAGAAATTTTGAAACTTTGAATTCATCATTCCCATTAACATAACGTCATTACTATCAACACAAATCAAACGGTAATGATGATGATGGTAATGACAAACGTAGTGTTTTTTTTGAACAAATCGTGAATTCTTAGCGCTACTATTTTGTGACCGCCTTTTTGAGAATTTGTCCTGGGAGTCACAATAAGTTCTAATGCTAACAATTATACTTAATTTATAATTACCTAGAAAACGTATTTACCGGTAATGATGGAAATACGTGACAACCATTTCCTAGACATATGATTTGTAACAAAAAAAGTATTTAAAGAGCACTCACCGTGACGTGCGCTGTGGTACATTTCGTGCAAGCGACTGAGGAGAGTGGTGTGCACGGGGACAGTAAGATACATCACGTAGATCTTTCAAGAAAGTAAATTTGACGTTAGCGCGATGGTAATGACGAATTTCTGTTACAAACTTTTGAAATTTCGTTTTGACTATTATGCTGTTCTAAATTATAAACGCTATTTATTATGTTGTTTACGGTAAAATACAGATTACTAAACGTTTGAAAAAATCGGGTTTGGCGATCATAATTATTGAAATATATATTTTGAAAGTTTTGTGCACATATATTTTCTTTAGATGGTAATGATGTTTTACTCAGTTTTAATTAAATTAGAAAATGAGTTTTTAGAACACAAGGTTCGTAACTGTGTCACCTTACGTTAAATTATGTTTAAAACCTCGCTTAAACAAAAAAAGTTACTGAAAAATGAGATAGAATTTCTAATCAACTAGAAATAGTTTTTTTCCATGTTTCGCGAAATGACCCAGTCTCAGCCAGGGGGGCTGACCTCACTAATATGTGGGAAATATAGTCGGGAAGAAAGAGAGAGAGAGAGTAGTCTCAGTCCTTCATTTTAAAAAGTAGTGTCTTTGTCTTATAATTTGAAATCGGTTCAGTTGTTTAAGCGTGAAGTTAAAAGAGATACAGATAGACTACTAGAGTTTTGCTTTTATTTTATCAGTGGATGAAATTGAATAAACGACGCGAGCATAGTCTTTACTTTTTTACACGACTGCCAAAAAAAGGAGTGTTATGTTTTCAGGGTTCATGTATGTATGTATGTATGTTTATGTTGCTTTATTCCACAATAACTTCTAAATGCCTAAACCTATTTTGATATATGAGGTATTGTTACAATCCTTGCATCGTTCGACTAACATCATCAACATCATCTCAGCCAAAAGACGTCCACTGCTGGACAAAGGCCTCCCCCAAGGATCTCCACAACGACCGTGGGTGAAATAGGGGATGAAATTTTGTATGATGAATTCGTCATTATTGGAGTTAGAGACTAGAACTTGATGTTTAGCATGATGTCTGGTAGAGGTTAATTTTTGTTTCGTCTTGTATAAAAATGCCATCAAATTAAATTACCTACCATGACATATTTTATTAAAATTAAACTTATCACTAAAATCTTAGAGCATTATTAATGCTCTAAGACTAAAATGTACAAAATAAAAATAAATTATTAAAAAAATTAAAAAACGCAACTGCCATGACAAAAAAGGCAAAATACAAGATGTCATGTATTTATTTATCTGATTTTATAAAAGTGAAATCATAGTAGAATGAAACAAGTAGGTCATCTTCATACATACGCACCGAGCGCGGCTTGTATGTGAGTGCAGCCGAGCTAACTCGTCCGTACGCATCGTCGCACGTACACACTGACAATGGAGAACAACCACTTTGTATGGAGCTTTGGTACCGGTAATAAGTTCTTTGTACAGCTACAAAACTTTTGCCATTTTAAACCTTATTATAGTAGTATAATTATTGTCTTTATTTGAGTTTGCTAGCTAGTAGAGTTATCGAGATAACTCAATTAGTTTATTGAATTAAAAAAAAAAAACTAATTTAATTAAGAAATGTTATTTTCGTTATTAACAATATTCTAAAACCTTTTTATTATTTATGTAAGACAACCTAAAGACATATTACTTAAATTATAGGTATATAAAAGTACAGACACACATGCTCATTATCAGTGATCGGAATAGGTAGAGCTATTTTAGTTCATTGACCGCAAACGTATATGTTAATATGGATATACCCCGGGATTTCGACTACAATACCGGGATTTTAAAAATAAAAAATAAATGAATGAAGGTAACAGAAAAATGTAATAGTTGGTTTTAAGTAAACCATTGCACACGCGACGTTGCCAAACTTACATCAACGACATCGGATGTCCGAAGTCGCAAAAGATCAATGCGCACACGCGCGTTGTTGCCGTCCTTGTAGGAAGCAAAACACAGCCCGTGGAAACAAAATAGAACAATAGCGAAAATGCGGGACACTCTTTACCTACTTTATAACGAAAAGTATGTGTAACGAATTCCAATGGTGATTGTTTCGGAAATGTCGCATACTTCACTGTGTTTTCACCCATATACCTCATTGTAAGCATCGCGCGATGTGTGGCTTCGTAAGAATTGTCAAGCTTTTAGTTAAGTAACTTGCAACTCAAATGAAATCCCGGGATTAATTTTTAAACTGCGGGACGTAGGGCATGCCCATATTATTATATCGTATTATATTTCGTATAAAAGTACCAAAAATAGCTCTACCTATTCCGATCTCTGCTCATTATAGAGCATGCTTAAAACTAGCTGCTCTGCAAGTGTTCACTCTGTATCATCCAGACTTCTTTGTACAGCATTCATGCATTGATTGCAGATGAAGTCTTCATCGGAGAACTGAAAATATTTTACAAACATAAATATCAAGAATATTCATGTGGGACAATAACCAATGTAATATAATAGTTATAGATAACTACTGAATCCGATCTGTGCTAACACGATGTTAGCACAGATCGGACCTGAAATCATTGAGAGATTACAGCAGTGGCAACCGCAGCTTCAGGTATTTAGTAGTTATCTATAACTATTATATTACATTGGTTATTGTCCCACATGAATATTCTTGATATTTATGTTTGTAAAATATTTTCAGCGTCGTTCTCGGTGTGATTATAAGCCACAGTTTAAACAAGAAGTTCTCTCCATGTCTGTGAATTTGATAGACATCATTAAACTCATAATCATTACTTATATGTATATAACCTCATAATTTATTTATTTTTATTAAAAAGGTAGGTAGATAACTATCTATCTATCGGTACGGTAACTACCGTAAACTGTAAAGTCGTAGTTAATAATCAAAGTCCGTAAGATAGCCGTAGTCGTATGTTTGTTTTAAGCCAAGTCCAATCGTCAGTTATCCCAATCACATGCGCAATCAGAATCCGTAAGAAGTAGCATAAAACAGGTAAATAATCGTAGGAAAACACAAAGACACCGGTAGTTTCAACAAGCATTCGCAATTGTGACACTAAACACTATAGGGCAGGGTGACTGACGTCTGACACCGAGTGACAGTGACAGATAAGCCCCGCGGTTTGAATAGACTACCATTGACAAGGGCACAACTGAAAAAAATCGATTGGTTATCGATTACATTGATTTATTGAGTTACATAAAATAATTATGTTATTTTCTCAATGTAAATGCACGAATTAAAAGTAATTACTTTTTTAATCGCGTTTTTTTTAGTTTTCTTTTGTCAATATGAAAGGATTATTGTTTTATTCATTGTTAATAATTAAATCAATTTTAATCGATTTGCTTTTTGCGTTCCTTTTTACGGTATCTACGATTAATTTATCAATTTACTTCTAAATACTTTTTTAGGCTTGTTCTGCTAGTTTCGATTCCCATTTTTTCGTATAATATACCTTGTTTAATGCTTAATATAATATCTAAAATTTACGAATGTACAACTCATTACAAATCGGTACCATTTTGGTTGATCTCCTTTATTGATGCTAATGATGCGCCAGTCGCGGCTGAGCCGTACGTTATGCCGCGCGCGCCTGCGTGTTTCGTCGCTGCGCCGGCGCCACTGCCGCTCACACGTAGATTATAATTTGTTAAACGTAAGTCAAGGTCAACAATGGTTACAAAAAAAAACAAGAGATATTGCAGTGTTTATGGATGTCTTAATAGCAGCTTGTCCATCCAAAATTTTCTTTCTTTACTTTACCTACCGAACAAGAACGGTGAGTGAGTACCTGCTGCCTAACCTAATTACACAATTTTGTGTCAGTTATTTACTACCGAAAGAGTTAAGTTCTGCTCCAGATTTCGTAGATTAGAGAGGTAAATACATGTACCTACGGATTTGTAAGTTTAATTTATTAGATTACACGGTACCCCCTACCGCGAAAACAAGGGACTAATTAGGAACAGTCAGACGAAACACTTTGAACTTTGTACCGCTCTTATGTTGTAGGCATAAGTACTTATATCGAACTGCAAGTGTGTACCGTGATGTGCTGTTGACCGTACCTACTTACCTATTGTAAGTTGTTGTGTTATACAGTTGACAAACTACGTTTAGGTAGATCGGGGGTTCTCTGGAATCCATGAATTCATATTTCTAAGTATGTTCTTATTTTATATGTAGATACCTACCTCATTCAAATTAAAAGCGACAGCCCTACAAGTTTAGGTGATTATCGCTTGTTCGGGGGCCGAGTCGCCCTACTTGTTTCATTCTACTATGGTGAAATGTTACGCATTCACTCACTGACTATAGGTATATAAAAAATCAAAACTACCTACTTGATTAATAAAACTGATTTTCATGGCAGTCGGCTCGGGTGACCTTATAATATAAATAAGAAAGTATATATTCCGTAAAGCGTAAGTCAGTGAGTGAATGACTGACATTTCACTTTTTTAAATACAGTTAAATAAATACATGACATCTTGTTTTTTGCCTTTTTTGTCATGGCAGTCGTGTTTTTCGTCAGACTGTCGCTGCCACCCCGGTCCAAAAGTCAACGTGAACTACTATAGTGAATGAAATCAGTATCTAATTCGCTTGCAATAAAATAAACAACTCATGAAAATTAAAAGTTAGAAAAGTTTATAAAGATTCTGTAATTCCTTGCTTATGTCATTCATGTTGTCTCTTGGCCATAGACAATGATAGCTATTGATAAATTGTTATTTTAATTGTAATTAAATGGCAATACACTTGTGACCGACAGGATATCAAATACAATTTTTTCAACAAGGCAATGTGATTGATAGCCATTTTGAAGAGCCTTTTGTTGGTGTTTTGTGAATGTTTTCATGTAATTTTGCATTAGTTCAATGATAAAAAACTAGTAAGAGTATCAAAAATATATAACTCTTAATATTAAGTCCGAATAATTTGGCTTTGTGTGGTGTGTCTGTGTTGTTTGTTTGGGAAAGAAGCATTGTGAAGAAAAAAAACCGGAAAGAACTGTCTTAATTTATTCTTGATATAACATTATTTGTAAAAACACAAATTTATTAACAAGCCGGAAAGTGTTAAATATCCTTGTCCAAGTTGATTTCAGTGAAGTGCTGGTAGTTGTAATTATTTACGTCGCGTGTTTTGTTGTACGTAAAATTTAGATGGCCACAAGATGGCGGCCATAGGATGCCCGCTCCGCCAAAACCCGGTTGTGAGGCCCTATGTGTCATCAGTGGGCGAATGGCTCATGAACATGCTGTAAGCCGGCTGCGCGTGCCGTAATTGAGCACTCCGGTCGCTTTCGGCGAGGTTCCATTCCATACAATGGAATTTCGCTCGAGGCGCCAAAATACGATGGGTGTTGACACAACTCTGATACCATACCGTTACTCTGACGGCTGTACAAAATAATCGTTGACGAAAATGAGCGAGCTAGACGACGTTGGCAAAGAAGTGTGGAAGCGATGGATATTGGAAGCGATTTACAAAATTCGGGCGCAAAAACAGAGGCCCAGTGTAGAGAGGATATGTCATGCTATTAGACAGCACCATAACTATCATGAAGATGTGGTTTCCGAGCGATTGGAAAGGGCAGTGCGCGAAGGTGCTGTTTTAAAAGTATACAACAAGGGTCAAAGTTCTTACAAAGATCCTGGTGGGAGTCAAAGCAAGATCCTTCGTATCACATCTGATACAGACCTGTCCCGTATAGTTGCTAAATTAGTGCGTGAATTGTGTGAAAGGGATGGATCAACTTTAAAATCAATTGAAAGACATTTACGGCAAGCTTACCAAGTGACAGTACAAACAGATGTGGATGTTCGCAACATATTGCGATCCGCTGTTAAGCGTGCTGTTGCTCGTGGGTTGCTCACTCACAATGCCGGAGCATATAAACCAACTGATAAGACTTTAGCAGAGCGACCATTGAAAAAATCTAAATCACAAGAATCTATTGATGAAGTAAGTAGAAGCATTAGGTATAGAATTTAATAAATTAATTTTACATGAATAAAAATAAAAATCTTTGGCATTTGTGTGAAAACTTAAAACGCAATGACAATGAGGTTATGCTTTTAAAGACCTGTTGGATTTGTGAAACTTCCAGTGTATAAAATAACAGGGTTCGAAAATATATGTATCAATGGATAAATATCATGATATATATCAGATATATATCAATTATTTTTTGTGATATATATCAATACAAAATCTTCCTTGCAGTTAAACCATTCACAATAATGAATACGGCATTTTTTGATTATTTCATTAATTATTTGATAATAATAGTTTATTACAAATGTAGAACATGACTGATTTGATAACTATAACAAGACTTATTTGATTTGATTATTCTTGAGGTATTATTTGTAATGTTTCTTGTTTTGCTACCTATAAGTGTGTAATAGGTATTCATACTTAAGAAAATTAATGAAGCCATTGACTGATTAGAATTTATAAGAAGACTATCTTTTTGAGTTGATTTTTCCTGTAAGATTTTATGTTTTTTTAGTTGATTTTTCCTGATTTATAAGAAGTTTTTTTGTATTTGAGTTGATTTTTCTGATTTTAAATACCTAAATAAATAAAACAATAAAACAATTTAGTTTTTTTAAAAATAATTTATTATGTTTATAAAGCACATGCCAACAGTATACAATAAATATGGCTGTCATACAAAATGGATATATATCATGTTTGATATATATCGGATATATATAATAAATATCCAATATTTTGATATTTATAATAAATATCGGATATTTTCGAACCCTGTAAAATAAA